>CAJUYH010000173.1:0-41173 GCA_910591685.1 Galerucella tenella | reverse complement strand
AAAAAAAAAAAAAAAAAAGAATTATTTATAAAAATTAATATTGAATATCGCGCGAGAGTGCGTCACGTCAATAATAACTGTAATGAGTGATTGCGTTGTATACTGAAACGTTGTATGAGCGACACATCGTAGTGTTGGCAAGAGACTAACCCCCCGTTTTCATTCACCACCTCCCCCCTCTACAGCGATTCCGGGGGATGTTGCGCATGCTCTTAGCCTTAAAGAACTACTGCCACAATCCACCCCCTTACTCCTACCTTTCTCTATAACAAACAACCACCCAGCCTAACATTGCAGACCGCAAGGGAACTTGATCTGTTCTTTTTTTTTTGACGCGCCAGGAAGTACGCGCGGGAGTACAAAAACAAAAAGAATGAAACATACCCACGTCGTTTGGCGCGCTCATCGCACTTTTTACTACCTCATACAAAGAATATATATAACTATATATTATAGCAGTACCACAAAAAAAAAAAAAATGAAAAACCTCGTAGCAGTACAATATGTATAAAAAAATATTTCTTCTTAACGATTATGATGGAATAATGAGGTTCATGCACAGCAATATTATATGAAATAATATAAAATGTGAATAAAACATGACACAATTTCACTGATATAGCAAAAAAAAATGTGAAAAATGAAAAAAAAATTGGAAATAATGGGTAAAATGTAAAAACGGCGTGACACTTCTGTGACTGAAATGTAAGAGCAAATGGAGATTAAGTCAACATTATATATCCAGTGCGGTTGTGTGTTTTCCTTCCGGCTCAAGCCCTTAACCCCACCACACCCTTTACTCCCTATCTGGTTTGATGCAGCAGTTACGAAATGTATTTGCATGTCAAAGGCAAAAGCGTGGCTGATGCAGCTCACAGACAGTCGGAGAGAAAATGACGGGCGAAAAAAGAGAAAGGAAGCAAGAGAGAAAGAGCGAGCGGGTTGAAACATGCAACGTCGCATCTTAGATTACGTGATGCACTTCTACTTTATATTCTATCAAAGCATAATCTTCTACCTATTTTTCTTTTTCTTCCGCTTTTCTATTCTTCTCTTTTTTAAGTTTGCATTCCATCCATTTTTTTTTCTCTTTCTTTCCCCATATCCACCCATAATTTTTCACATTATCCACCATATTTATCTTTACAATAAAATAAGATATAATATATGTCTTTATGTTTTGTAATCATCGCTCAAAAAGAAAAGAAAAAGGGAGTCTGATGAATATATATAGCTAGGATAAAAATAATAAATATTAAAATTGTCCAATTTATCTTATTATAGATTAAAAAATTCCATTATTTTTCAAATATGTATAGTAAATGTAAAAAAAAAGTATTTTTAGTATACCTACATATATAAATATATATATTTATATTTGTAGTATAGAGAAAACGATAGCCGTGATTGGTACGGCCCTGGAGGATTTTCCACTCGAGATTTGGAGCTTGGCATTGCAACACGACCAAACCGACGAGCCACAGTTAATATTTACGAGCACAGTGAGGGCAAGCTGGAATGAGAGAAAGAAGATACAGAGAATGACAGAGAAAAAGGGAAGAGGTAGAGGAGAAAATGTTTCCAGAAACGGATTGGACGCTTTGGGAAAAGCAACGCACGGCAATGCAATATAGATTAATCCAACATATTACAAACCAAAAGCATAGATATGTAGAAGTACTCATTAAACATGAACACAAACAACATAAATATAAGTTTATTAACGACTTCGTGTGCCTGTTGCACTCTGTAGATCGAATTCTCCAACTCTTTCTTATTCATTTCCCCCTCTTTCATTACATTGCATGTTTGTCAACATTTTTTTTTTTTTTAATACAAACATCGTGATAATTGGATTCTTTTTCGGCTCTCAATTGATTTTTATATTATTTATTTATTTATTTTTTATGTTTGTAATGAGAAAGTAATGAGACATTTTATTTTGCGAGTGTTAATTATTTCCGTGCGATAATTGATATGGTATCGGACTACTGGCATTCTGACACTTTGGTTTCCCCAGTGTACTGTTGAGCCGTATATAGACATATTAACATTTCTATTGGCACTGTAAGCGGTTCAATATATAACGAAGTTCATCGAGTGTTCGAGTGGATAATTGTTCGGTCCCAAAGTGCACGCTCTATACACTCCTTTCATGTTCGCACCTACACATATATATATATTTATTTAATTGACAACTTAATATTGTTGTTTCTTTTATAGTTTTTCTTCTTTGAAATAAAGAATATTTATCTCGTGATTGAAAAACGTCTGTTCAATAACAGTTTTATCATTATAATATTGTGGTATTGAATTGAATTAAAATTCCAAGATAATTAAAAATTAAAATGGAAATTATTTTATTAATTAATTCAGAGTAAATACATTCAATGTGATTGACAATCTATCATTATTTTTATTATTACAAAAAATGAAATAATATTCGGCAGTTTCTATTTATCAAATACCAAAAAAAAAAAATTAACATGGATAAAAACACAGATTAATATTTTTACCATATTCATTCATGCATATTTTGGAATAAACCGGAAATAAAATATTTCTACCGTATTGCAACCGTGAGTGCATAGAAATTTATCGTCGAGAATAATTAAATGTATTCTATTGACTCATGAAAAAATCTCCATTAACGTTTATCGAATATATATTTTTATTTTGTTTCTATATGTGAATTTTTTTCTTTTTCTATTTTATTTCACGTTTGTTTTTGTTATCTATCTATATATTATATATTCGGAGGATGGTGTGACACACAAACATCCCTTTAGCCTGCCGTGTTAAACTTGATTGTACGCGTGGGCATTGAGGATCGTTTGAGTGGGTTCACGTTATCGTGAAATGGTGCGACAGCATCACGTGCAACAGTAGAAGTACTACCGCCGGCAGCAGCAACAGCAGCAGCATTACCGGTTGGTATCCACTAAGCCCTGGGTATTGCCTCTAAATTTTCGATGCAACGAACCAGGACCAACGCCAAAACCAATAACGTCGTCCTTATTAATTGCTTGGGGGGTCCAAGCACACGCTTCAAGTACCGCAACTTGTCTAGTAACCCAAAAGCAAATAGAGGAATGAATCACGATTGATACACTATGTGAAGATGAAAAAGAAAATTAATTTAAAAAACAAAACAAAATAGCAACTGTTTCAATTAATTTATCATGATACAGTGACAATATTTGTTTGAAATAAAAATCACCTAATTAACATTTAAATGAGCTTCGATGTTTTATTTAGTTTTTCATTAATTTTTTTGTTTATTGAATTTGTAACTATTCAGAATTAACAGGATTGCAAGAGAAATAGTTTGAAAGTGTTACAGATACGTTTTTCATAGTCAGCTCTTCTTAGATAAATATAAGCTACCAAATTATTACCTCCAATGCTATGACATTTTAGTTGAGTTATATCCCAAACATTTCCGTGAATCTCGTTGTACCGTGGCAGCAAACAAATATTTCTCCAAAATATATATCACTGGGAAGTTGCACCACAGCGTTTGCCAAATGCTGCTACAAACTCAAAATCATTTTGGATGTTACGTGATCGCACGCGATTAAATTATATTTAAAAGCAAAACTAAAAGAAAATAATAAATGTGAATAAAACCTTATTATTTCATATTATATTCACAATGAATTTTAAAAGTCATCTACCAGTAACCATCAACAAGAAAATGGCAAATGTGCAAATATAAAAAAAAATGTTAAACTAAGTTATGGCGAAAAACCTAAACTTTAAATATATTGCGTGGAAATAATCATATACTTCATTCATATGACGATATCTTTTCATAATAATCACAAGAGAAAAAACTGTTATCAACATTTTAATATAAAAAAATTAGAATTAATGAAGCCGACAGTTTTTTATTCAGAAGTAGCATGAAAACTAGCATGAAATGTATGATACGAGTAGACACTCCATTATTATACGACTTATTGGGTATACATGGTGCAAGAGTCTCGCAACACTTCCAACATAGATTAACAGTGCTTCCAACCATTGAACACTAAAGGGCCACATGACTTGTACGGTTGATGGTACATTGCCTCATCAAATTATAAGCTCATTTACTACCTTATATAATATTGCAAATTTACAGTTTGAAAATAACTCTATTTAGATTAAATCATCAAGCCACAGTCAATTATATGTTTGGTTTATATCGAGTTAATATTCTCACGCATAATTATTATTAAACATTCGCTAAATTCATATTAATACTTCACACGACAACTCACTGATATGATATTTATTTATTGATACAATTTTGATAATTGAATTTTGATAGCTCAAGGTGGAATCATCGATTGACATTGATGTGCAAATCTTTATTGCTCCACTCAATATTTAATTATACATAATTGCTTTGAAGTAAATTGAATGGATTTAAGTGGAAATATAGATGGTATGGGTAATATAGATGGTGTGTGAATTCAACGGGAATAACAGCAATTTATTTATTCAAATTTTATGTTTAGTCTGTGGCTGACGAGATATCATCGAATGTAATTGGTTAGTTGATGGAACAAACTGAAAAGGGATTAGATAACAATTTTACGCACAAAGCGCCAAATAATTGATGAGAGAAATGGTCTGATGTATATGCACAAGCATACACGTAGGATTACCATGAATATCTCAAGCGTGCTATTGCATACTTGCTTGACCTATTTGATTTTGTTATCAGAATAATCCTTGCATTGATAGCTGCAGTTTCAAAGAAAAGAGGTAAGTTTTCGGTTGGCATTAAATTTTCTTTTTCGCATTATTCCATGGATTTTTCGATTGCAATTTCAATTGTAGCACTAGATACCACCAATACGAATCTTTTTATATTTCCAAAGTTCACTATGGACCACATTACATTTTTTTCTCTATTTTCAACATTTACCTGTGAATTTAAATTAACTTAGATATGAAAATTCATTGTATTAAATCAATATTCAAACTTATCAATCAATTTTGTTCTTGGAAATAGAGTAGTATCTTATTATTTATTCCACTGCAAAATACCTTTTTTTTTTTTTGTCGCACAACACAAAATGTCGAAGAAGTTATGACATAGGAGTCAAAGTTTTCAATGCAAATTTGATATTTAATTTCAATTATTTTTGTTTGTAAACATTTTAAGATGATTTATATGATACAGCGTACAATAATCGTTGGGAAAAACATTAAATATCAGTATTAGAGGTAATAAAAGATGACGTTATCAGTGCCACATACTTAGTGAAATCAACAAAGTTGTCATAAGCAGCCAACAGACGATGCAGTATTTTGCCAAGTATAGATATAGGATACAGTTTAATCACAATGTTCCATACAGTATTGTACTTTTCTACTTATTCTCCATCCTCTGCAATATAACAAGACCTCTCTCTCTCTCTCTCTCTTTCTCTCCCTCTCTCTTTCACTTTACACATACACCTATTTCCATTTATTCCTACGCTGCACAACTACTTCCAGCGTCATAAAAAGAAATGTGAAACACACATATATACACATGAAAAATATAAATGGTAAAAAAAAGTGTAAGAAAGAGTTGAAGAAGGATGTAGAGTCAGTGGATAAAAAAAGAGTTTATATTTAAATGGCTGGTGCTGGCGACCGACAAACCAACGAGATGTCAGCGCAAGCGATAATGGCTTTCAAGGTACTTTCAAAAGACCAGTGTCATAACCACTTTGAGGAAGTACCATCGCTGTTATATATATTTACAATATATACATATATGTACAGTGCATGCACCATCTCTTCAATTTTAAAGGGGACATGGTGGAAAGTAAAGTACAGATTTTTAAAAATAGTTATAAATGTGAAATATTAAGAATTTCCATTAAATATCTTTTTGTTATTTTTTTATTATGTCATTAATTTCATACAATTTATTTCTCTTTTGATAGAAGATGATTTAGAGTGTAGATATTTGATTTGATCTCACTTCAATGAGTTTTTTCGTGCGGTTTCTTTTCTCTTATTTCATTTTTTTACTCGAAAGTGTGGATCAGATCGAACGCATAGACGAAATTTTTCTTTTTTTTTTTTGTTCCTTTCTTGTCACTGTATTTTTTATCATATTAGTACGGGAAATTATGGTGCACGCTGTCATCTAATCTTGACAAAAAGTGTGTCTTCTTTTCTCCATTCTTTTCGCTTTTTTCATATCTCCAATATTTACGTCGCAATTCGCTGGCGTCACGTGGGATATATCACACTGTGCATTTACTGACTAAAAGAAATATGATAGTAATTCCACACACAAGCGCTTGAAGATTTTTGAGGTCAATGTACGAAGCAAAAAAAAACCAAGGATGATAAGAAATTTAAACGAAAACAAAAAACTTTATTTACTTTTTTATCCCTACCTCCCCCTACTCATATCGCCATTTTCAAAATGAAAAATCGTATGGATTTAAAATGAATAAAATTATAAACGCAAATCAATCAAATGTGACTGTGTGAAAATATAATAACGGAATTATGAATAATGACTCAGCATCGACGGTAGAATAGCACCATAATTATGTTATAGTTTTCTATAATCATCCACTCATCCACCCTGACATTCACTCTGACCATTCCCTTATATTTCCGCTTTCGCTTCAACGCTCTTCATACATACTTCACTCGGCTCCAGCAACTCTCAACTCATCGGTCCACAGTTTGAATCTCACAGAGATAATGGCACAAAGCCAAAACAATCGTCGTCCGCTAAATTTCCAGTCAACAAACATTGGCCTCAGGCCAGATGCTATATCTTCCTGTCTACTCCCACTTGCCCGCGCGCGCACACTGCGCTCTTCTAAATTCGAGACGTTTATCCTGCGCCCATATCCAATGCACCAACTGCATACGTTGTTACTCTTCTCCCCAACGATAAACTGTTAAATATTGCCAAAACAAAATTCATTGCGCAAAACAATTGTTCACATTGGCAAATTCATAAATTGTGACCTGTCTTAATAAAATGTTTGAGTGCATTAGAAGCCAAATACGAAGGAGAAAACGCAGCTTTAGAAGTAGCCTGTCGTTATTTCGATTGTCGTAGAGTGCGGTAGAACTGAGGCAAAGAACCGAAAAAAAAAAAAATAAAAAATATGTAACCATAAAGAGAAACTCGAAGTTGCCGTGGAGAGCTGTAAATTTTCCCTACCAGTCTAAAGTCAAGAAATCGAAAACTATTTCGCCACGCCCCATAGATTACATTGCGAAGAAGAGTGAGGCAGAAAGGGAGGGAGAGAAAGAAAGAGAAAGAGAGAGATGTCACATACTCGCCGAGTCAAGCGTGGCAAAAGGGATATAGGGAAACGACGAATGGGCGGGAAAAGTAACGTTGGAATCTGAAGAGTCAAAGAAAATAGAGAAACGTGTCATTGAGAATTATAGCTTTACTTCCCGCTACAATTCATCTCTGCTCCTGCATCAACCACATATATCTGTATCATATAAATACCTATCTAATAGTAATAATAATAATAATAATAATAGACATAATGTGAAATAATAATGATGGAATTTATTCGATATTTGTTTGTTGGTTTAATTTCAGGAAATTCTCTGTAATAATGGTTGGATATTCATTCTTGGTAGCTGCAGATATAGTAAAATGAACATTATTAACATTCTATGATACGTGAAAATAATAGTGAAGTGTTATGACGAAAAAAAAATGCAATGAAGCTACAAAAGTATTCCATCCATTTGGTTGCAATGCACAGAAACATTTACATTGGCGGAATTTCGTATGTAGAGTACTCGTAAAAAAATGCACCTACACTGTGCTCATCAAACGTGAAAAAAAAAAAATAGTGGATTAATATATGATATATATGTGTATGGCTATATAAAAACTGAAAAAAAAAAAAATATTGATTAATGAAATAGACATATCCAACATTAAATTTCGAATATTTAATATTTCGACGGATAAATAATTAGTGAATGTTATAGTATCGAAAATTATTGAGAAAAGAGAGATAATAAATTGGCACAGATGTGGAGGAATTTTGATGAAATTAAACGATGATTTGAAAGCATCAATGATATCGATATCAAATTATGAAGATGTCAAAGCGAATATTGAAATTTATTCTGTTTATTGAAATTTCACAATCATTAAAATTTGTTCAATATGAGATATTCATTATTAAAAAACAATGAGTTATAAAATGAATGGAAAATAAATTAATAAATGTGTAGTACAAAGTCCCACTCATACTCTTCACACGTACAATGTAAATTACCAATATGTATGTATATAAACATTTGCTATTCGGAGATTTTTAAATTCCGTAGCTTCGTGAATCAGGATACGTTTGTAATTCAACGTATTATTTATAAATGCTGCGTCATACAGTCGTATCATGTCGTGAAAATGCGTAAGAAAATTTTGATTGCAAAATAAAAAGAGCAAAGAATAGAAAAAAATCCGTTTATATACATATATATATATCCAAAATGTGTTTTGTAGAATAAAAAAAAATATATGTATAATAAAAAGGGAGCTATTCAGTTTCACTTGATCTCTTCCTCCCTTTCTCTCACTCTCTTGTACAATATAAAAATCTTTGACGCAAAACCAATTTTAACGCAGTGACAGAGTTACTGCAACTGAAGTTGAAACACGAGAGCTTTATACGCTTGATGTAAAAGTAATATTGTGACGTAAAAAAAGAAAAAGAACGTACCGGGTGACAATGTAAATCGATGGAGACGGAACTGTAGATCCGAGATGTGTCAGAAAATAAAGTCCTAATATCTCTATGGAATATAAAATTCCAAATTGATTTTTCTGGATAAAAACAACGATGAATAAATGAATCCAAATATAAAGAAGTAAAAATTTTAATTATTAATACTCTTCAATTGATCTTGTGAAATAAAAGATATTATTAATGAAAATATGAAAACAATAATATTCGCAGCTTTTCATCCAAATAAGCATTTATTTCAATTCAACTGTGAGAATAAATAGTGACGAAAAATTTTATCATGATTTCGTTTCTGGGTTGCTTGCCGAACTTTTAATACAGTAAATACTGCCTTTGGTGCGACATGTTTCAATGATTGATTGAGTATGCCATAAAAAAGGATTTGGAAATGGAAAAAAAAAAAGAAATGCCAACGACAACCCTCTTGCCTAATGGGACATGGGTCAATGGTATAAATGAAAGAAGAGAAAGCAAAAAAAAAAAGGGAAAATAGCAAAAATATATATTTTGTATCACTCGAATGAAAATTGTTTTTCTTCTCTCTTCTCGCTTTGTGCGTCAATACAAAATTTTATTCAACGATAAATCATTTCAATTACTTATATATCAAATTTAAGGTAAATCGTATATTTTTTCAACTCCAAACTCGTTATAACCAATCAAAATTTTGCAAAACTGATGACAATGAAAACTAATTTCTTGTCCAACATAACGACATTTTAATTAAAAATTTTTATTGCTAAAATAAATGAAATAAATTATGAATTTGGTGAAAAATCCTGTTTCATTCTGCGCTCTCTCTCTTTACCTTTGTCCCATTCACTCTATGTCAGACAGGAAAAAAGAAAATGAAAAATAAAATTATTTTACCGATTTGTCTATTAAAAATTTTATGCAAATTCACAAATAAATCAAAATCATCATCTCCACCCAATATTTTATGAATATAAATTTTTAGTAAAACAAAAATAATGACGCAAAAAAAATAAATGTGATAATTCATTCATGACCGAAAATTTATATATACGAGTAAATAAAAGTATTTCGCAAACAATTTCAAAACCAAAATCTTCATTTATTGTAAACGGCACTCAAATATTCGCCATTAAAGTTGAACAACAATGAAACTAAAAATATTCTATAGAGTATACAAACATAAAACCAAACTTTAAACATTATTAAATAATAAAAAATTTGTTTTATCATAAATCTTTCATTCTTTCGTTCAAAAATGTACCCCCACTATTTCTCATATACAATTAAAATGTCGTTATTTTATTTGTCTTTATCTCATGTTTTTTTTTTTCCTTTATTATAACATTTATTGTGTAATAAATTTATTGATCCACTACCCACGACGATGACGCATGACTTGAAGGACACAATGGCAAAAGAATTGTGTGCACATATAAGACTACTTTTCAAGCACCATCTCAGCCATTTCCTATGCATTATACATGTACACATATACATCTATGCATAAATATCACAGTGGTTGTGTTGACTATGAAGAAATTGTGCATACAATGGATTGTACCAGAAAACCATCAAGTATTTTAATATATATAGAGGATAAAAAAAATTTTAACAGCGCCTAAAAACTTTTAAGTTAATCACAATTCAGCAACTCGAGTCACATCAGCACCTTGTAATATACGTCATCGCCATCATCATTATCATCATCATATAGTGTGAAAAATTCATAATATAAATGAAAACATATTCTCAAGCACTTCTCGTTATAAAAACCATATATATATATATATATATATATATATGAATATTTGAACAACACGTTAATGAACATGTAATCATGACAAAAAATAATAAGAAATAAAACGAAACGATGATGCATTTTGAATACATATCCAACATAAAATCAAATAAAAATATATCTACTTCTTATTTACCCCTTACCAAAGAAACATCAATTCTACCAATTTATATCATTTTTAATTAAACACAATACATTTTTACCCTGTATTCATTTACTTCGTAATTTTTTTTTTATTTCTATTATTTTCTTTATATCTCCATTCTTTTTCTTTATTTTGATAAAATCGATTTGTCATTTAAGCAAAAGGGGTTGAGACATTTGAGGAGTGACAAGGATGAAAGGTCGAAGGGGTTTTGGTAAGGCCTGAAGGCAAACGTTTTGCCAATGGTGCCAGAGGGATGAATGGGGTATTGATTTGAATGCTAACTCGAATTCTCTGCTCGCTCGCGCTGTCTTGGTATAGTACCATGGAAAATCGGCTTGATCTAGATGTGAGGGGTTGAAGAGGAATTGTAGAGGGAGAATTGTGAGTTGAGAAGGAGTTTGGGGAATGGTAGAAATGCGCGATGCCGATCAAGTCAACATTGGAGGGCATATATAGAGAATATGGAGGCTGGTTGAAGGGCAAATCGAGATAGTAGGGATGAAAGCATATTGGAATGGAGGACGAGTGGCAGCTAGTTGCTATAAGGTGATGAGAAATAGTTGGGAGAAGAACAGCAAACGGAAAAGAGTGGGATGAAAATAGAGAGGGAGAATAGCAAATCGTATGCCAACAGGGATACGAAACTAGTATACTCCATCGGCATCTATTTACCAAACACTTAACTGGTCATGGCATCAGCCAATGGCAGAAATGAATTGACCGGGCGAGTGCGGGGGTAGGCAAAGAAAAAATTGCTAAGTGAATTCATGAAGTTTCTAATTGCAATCTCAACTCCATCATGAAATAATGACTTTGCCGCTTTTTTGTTTTTTTTTTTTTGCTCGGTTTCTTTTATTACACAATCCTCTCAATAGTTATATATTTATAAGTGCAGGTGATTCTGTGAGAATGATGAAACAAATAAAATTTTCACTAAGTACTGGTTAAATACTTCAATTCCAACTTTATAACAACGTGTCACTCGTCATTAATATTCAATTAATTTCGTATTTATTTCCTTTTCTGTATATATGTTTGTGACATTTTGTGAATGAAAAATGAACAAAAAATTCTTTCATTATTGTCATTGTTACAGAAAATAATTTATATCGTACAGCTGTTTAACATTCATTTTTCCATAAAGTTAAACGTATAAATATATATGAAATTAATTGACAAAAAGTATAAGAATGGAATATTTAATCGATTCACAAATGCAATTACCATTTATTGAAAATATACATATATTTTTTTTTTCCCCCCCCATCAAATACACATATACCCGCAAAGCAATTGTAAACTTATCGTTACACTGGCAATAACCTCTTGCCATTACGTTATCGAAAATGCCGCGAGACAGAACAAAGTGGATGAAATGGTATATATATGTACACATATACATATTCGCGAGTATCGATTTCAAAGGCGGTTCTTATCGCGCCCACGTTTTATTTCATTGAATGGCCTCCGGGCTCTCGCATTTGAATAAAAGACGCGCACACACCTTACACATATATACATATATCCCCATGCATACTCAATTGAATGACGCGACCGATGCCAAAAATGGTCTACTATTCAGTGGATACGAAAATATAATACAAAGAACACGTGAAACAAAAAGAAAAAAAATTTTCATATTATTATTTATTTTTTTTTTTTTTTTCAGCGCCATGTAAAAAAATTTATTTCACGCATTTTTTTCACGGATGAATAATATAAGTGATGAACGTATAACGGAAGCCGGATGAAAGGTGCGGATGAACTGTGGAAGCGAATATTGAATAAGTATATATATAGTAAAATAATAATAATAATAATATTAATAATAATACACCGGCTCTACAATATAATTCTCTATCCATTTGAAAGATGAAATTATGCATTTATACGTCACTGTACAAGCTGAAGAAAGTATTTGACTATGACCTCACATTATGAAACATTGACATTTCTCATAAGTATACAATGTATAAATATTCTATCCTGTTCACAGACCCAGTACAATTTTATTTTATATATATATATATATATATATTTGGTATTTTTTCATTTTCACTCGTTGTTTTTCCTCTCATTCTCTCGCATATTCTATTTGTTCATGATGTTTTACTCCCTCACAGTGCGGATGTGGATAAACGAGAGACGAGTGTTGTAATTTAGTACGCTTTCATTTCACGTAGCAATTTTACGACTATACCCATTTCATTTGAATAATCTCAGTTGGTACCTACGATGTAGAAATCTTGCATCCATTTCAAAAAAAAAAAAAAATAGTAATAATAATAAATAATAAACACGGGCGGCATTTATATATAAATGTCTATATAAACATATGCACTATGTACACGTGATGCAAAAATTCAAGAAAAGTAACGTTGAAAATTACAACATATATATATATATATATATATATATAAATGAAATATATTGTATAGTATAAGAAATATCTTTTCATAAAGTTTTTATAACTGGAGCGATGTGCCTGCGGCTAAACTTCGCAGATGATTCCCTTCTCATTCCTCTCTGTGAAGAGAACTGGAGGACGCCGAAGAAGTAGATGGCTCGTTAGATGAGCGAAGGGCGAAAAAGAGAAGAATTGCAAGAAGATAGCAAGTTAAACATGCAAATGCTCATACGAAATGCGCTACTTCTACATAACTTGTGCCTTCCTCTACTCTCTCTTCCACAAATTCTCCATGTTCTCCAACAAAACTTATATATATATATATAAAGGTTTGAATTGGACGTAATTCTCTTGCTCTCTGTCTCTTGTACCACCGTCGAATTACGTACTATACATGCACAATGATACGACCATTGCAAATTACGATGTTGCATACATAATGAAGTCTCGTGACAATGTTAAACGGGTATATAGTATTAGTGACTCTCGCGAAAGCTCAAGCATCATCGTGTCGCATTCTCTTTGTGATAAACACATATATTGGAATATGAGGTGGATTCTCACGGTGATAGGGGAGACTCCTACAGTCGCATGTCACTCAGCGCGCATGTCATGACTTAATTGAATACTCGATTGATTGCTTTAAGCCTGATGTATATATTGGTCTGGATGAATTAACACATTCGATACTGATAGGAGAATGCGTCGAGTGTATCTGTATAAATGGATGGATTGAAATCTCGGTATAAGTAGACGTGAGCCAGTTCCTGTCAGACACAAGAAATTCATTTTAGTTTTACAATACAATTTATTTAATTATTTTTTTATTTATTCTTTTACTATTTATTCTTAACTAGAATGGTAATCATACACTTTGTTATATACCATTTTTATATGTTTATTAGTGAAAAATATTCAAACTCTTGAGATTAAAGCGAATAGTATTTTGATTAACATTTTAGTTTTAAGTATGATTTTAATTAAAAACATAATGTTTTTCTAAGTGGTGCTATTGGAGTATTTCTCTGTTTTTATTTTTGTTATTTAATATTGTGCAGATGGTGCGAGCGAAAATATATATATGTATATATGAATGTATATACATATATATATATATATACGCGAGAAGAATAATGATGCTGGAATCAATGGAAATGAGGTCAATCTGGATAATGGAACGAAAAAAAAAAAAAAATTTTGGGTTGTATATACAAAAACGAAATTCTTTTGATTCTAGACGAGGGTGAACTTTATGTCAAAGAGCGGCATGGCTTCGTGAGATAAAACACGAACAGCAGAGAAAGTGGTAGTAGTTGAGAAGAGAGTACTTTACGTTGTACTCTCTTGAACTATAATGTATGTACATATATATATATATATACGCATACAATCTATGTTTATATGTGAACTTGAAAGAACGTGGTTGAGCTTTTAAGGTTGAATGACTTTTATGGTATTCAAAATCTTTTCTTCAATTCATGTACGTTCACTACACGATTCATGTATTTATAGGTATATACAATATTATATACAAGCTCATAGTTTATTTATAAATTATTTTTATTGATTCATGGACAACATTCAATTCACTCATTGTTGAAGTTATAAAATGAATACGAGCGATGGTAAAATGAAAACTTTTCAAACATTACTCAAACTAATAAACATATATATATATATATATATATATATATAAATAAATGATTTTATTTTTTTTTTCTTCTGGAAGATAGCAAGAACGAAACTTTGTTTTACGACTGCAAATTTAATAATTTTCCTCTTGAGAAATTGAGTATCTATGAGAGTGGTGAGCGCAAAAGGGAAAAACAAGTGCAAAGGGATGAAAGAAAAAAAAAGTTGAATGGGAAATGAAAGGCAGAGAGCAAAAGTATTCCAGAAGTGGTATATATATATAGTGAAAGGCTTGGAATGTATCTTGATACAAAAAAAAAAGTATTGCGACTGAAATAAAATAGTTCTACGTCCTGGTGTTTATGGATATTTCCTTGACAACATGACCATGTTAAAATATCCATTTCTAAGCAACTCGGTAACCTAATTTTGCATTTAATTATGCCAAAGACACAACAAAGTAAAAATTAATATATAAATTCTTACTTTGTTTCAGTATCAACTTAGCGACCTGGATTAAATTCAATAATCTTTGCAGCTGACTCAATAAAGCTCATATAAATTAATATTTTTTTTTCTTTTACTTCATATTTCAATTTAATCCATATTTATTACATATACATGACTCGAGATATATTAAACAAAGAATAAATTTGAATGGGTAAAAATTGATAGGTTTTTTTTCATTACAAATCGATTGGTTAGGATACTTGAGATCTACATGAATTTATTCTCATATATATATAATTACATTTCTTTCAGGAGCTTTTAATATTTTTATTGAGTAGTGAAATATGTTAAAGAATGAGGGTACCATTAAGGGAGAGAGCTAAAAAAAAATAAGAGCAATCACGTTGTGAAAAATAATGTGAACATATATATATATACACATATACATTTGAAGAAGTTTCGAAAATAAAATTAAAGCAACGTCCTCGCAAAACTTCGTGACGTAAAATCCAATTTTATCGCGCGTCAAACGACAAATATATAGAAGGGATTGGGAAGAAAGTAAAAGGGGACGTAGGGAGAGAGGGAGGAAAAGAGAAAGAAAGAGTAAAATGGATATGAAAAATATAGCTCTTTCTTGCTTGACTTTATTTATCCTTCTCTTCTATTCACATGCGACAGCTATATATATATACATTTGTACAGAGAACCTACTTATAATACCAGACCGCACGCGAGTTCGCATCATTCGACGCAGGACGCGAAAGAGGATTTAAATTTTCAAGAGCCTATGCAGGATCAGCATCAGCATCGTTGAAGAATCGCTCGGAGCTTTTGTCATTTTGGATTTACGTTGGATTAATTTTTTTTTTTCTTCTTTCTCTCTTTCTTTTCAGTGATAGTTGAGAATATGACAGGGGTGGTCGGAGAATACAGTGGAAGGAAAGAATAAGGGATCATCCCTTATTCTCCACTTTATTAACTCTATTTTCACCTTCATTCTTTCTTTTTTTTTTCTCCATATGTATAAAAGGCGAAAAAAAAAAGATACTGTCAATGACTGCAAGAATAAAGGACAAAGAAAAATTACATATTAATTTTTTTTGATTATTTCAATCTCGGTAATCTTTATTGTGCAATATTTTACGAACAAGCATGAGAACGTCTATTCAAATATGTGATATGCTGAAACAAAGCTCCAGTTCACCTTGTCAATTATTGCGAAACGACATGAAAAAATGAAAATAATATAAAAGTATAAAGTTGAATGCGGCGTGGGAATAAAAGTTGTGAGAGGACAATTGACGTTGGCATACATGAAATCCAATGTAATTAACTAGCTTTTGAAGCAGAAATAGTTGAATACAGCATTCATTGTATAGCGAACGAGCGATGAGTTGATATGGGCCACTGGCCAAGTCTCAATAACAAAGCTGTTTATATTCGTTCGTTCATCGAATTTTCAGTATTGATTATACAGAACATCAACATCATATATTGATAGTATTTTATATCACAAACATGACAATAGTTCTATAACAAGAAAAGTAAAATGAAACGGATACATATTCAAATAATTAGAGTTTGGTATCAGCGTCATCATCGTTGAATTTAATATAATGTGTCAATTGGGACGGAAAAAAAAAAATTGTATTTTGTGAATAGAGGGAAAAAACGATAAATTGATTACCATCTATGAAAATAATGTACAAATAGTTGAGGATGGAATATACATATTCATGAGTAGAATGTATAGTAGAATGATAAAATACCAATGGCCGATGAAAGTATGCATACATATATATAGATATATGCATAGTAAACCACGAAAAATGTCAAATATCGAGCAAGAATGAAAATTTTTATAGAGACGTCACTCACGTCGATCCATATTGTATGACATTGCGGGATTCAAAATGATTTATTACGCAATAGCAACGAGAAAGAAGGAGGGAGAGAGAGAGAGAGAGAGAGAGAGAGACGTGCGGGCAAAGATCAAATGGCCGATATGCATATACGTATGTGTGCCGGGGGGGGTTGTATGCATGTGTAAAGTCATAACGTTAACGTGTGTTAGGGCTGCTATATACGTGCGAGACAAAATCTCGACAGACGATGGAGAATTTTCAATTGAAATTTTGACATTAAAGGATCCATCGCGAGGATGGCTGCGCCAACGACAACAGTATATCACCATTTTATTTTTATTCCCTTTATTTTTATTCCCACGCAATTTTATTTTATGTTTTCATTTATTTTTTTATTTTTTTCACTTCCACATTTTTTCAATGCAATATTGAAAATTTAAATTGACTGCCATCATCACTCACGCATATTTTCTTATGTTGCAGATTAATTGCAAATGTTTTGTCAATATTTTCTTTACATTTCGGTTTTTTTTTTTTTTGCTTTCATTCATCTTCACCATCTTATGTTCAACTTTGAAATATCAATTCAACAATGAACAAGTACATCTTGTTCACAATATATACAAGATGTACATTTTCTTATTTGTATATTTTTCCATTTTTTTTTGTACTTTAATATATCTCTTTTTTTTTATTCGCTTGAGAAACTATCGGTCGCTGTAATATTGTGCGCCCGTCACTAACGTAAATACATGTATGCGTATATGTATAGATATCTATATATATATATATATATACATATATATACAAGGTCATCATCAAGATTGCACAATGTTCAAAGTGGAAAGCCTAGCGAACTTGGCGAGATTACACTGACAACAATGAAGAGCATTTTCCAATTTTCGTCTGGATATGACGTGAGTGTAAAGAAAAAAAAAAGGAGTGTACAGAGAAGAGTGAAGCTTTGCCCTACGGAATCCATAATGCCTAGTACGTGATAGCTTTACCGATAAAACATATATATACATGCATGTGCATGTGTGTAAATGTATAAGAAATACGGCAACAATCGTAAAATTATAACTCCATATCCACCACTCTTACATATACTTACTCAATATCCACACGTGTGTGGATGTAACAATTCATATTGCTGTTTAAATGCTTCAAACGTCCAATCGCAATTGCACGCTATTCCCCTTTCCAAATTAAAAGACTGTGATTGCCTTGAGAAATATTGAAAAAATATATAAATTAATTTTATATTTTTTTATTATATAAAAAAAAATTATTCTCAGAAATCCTCTTTATTTTTTTGTGTTTTTTGTCTTTATATATTCTACGTACATATATGCTCATAGTTTAGATACATACATATATATAAAGGGTCACCAGAAACAACTTGTGGAAAAAGCTCACGATTTTCAATATGATTTCAAATGCACCGTACTACTTGCAGTTCTTTTGATTTTTATTCGATTTCAAATATACAGAGAACGTCTCACTATCCGTTTCTCCTTCTTATTATTACCCACTCACAATTTTTACAACACTCGTGTGCATATTCTTTCTCATTTCATTCATACAAAATAAATAAACTGCAGTAATTATTTATTTTTATATATATGCAATAATTTTTTTTTCTCGTATAAAATTCTCATTTTTATAAAATTCACTTTCTCATTTATTATTATTATTATTATTATTAGTAGTAGTAGTAGTATGTTATTGGTATTATACTACTAGGCTTTATTGATGTTAGTTATCCAACCACCAAGTTTCCAATTACCACATTTAATATTTTATACAATCTCTTTCTCTGCATCTCTTTCTCTACCAGCAAATTCGAGTGGTTTCGACGACGAATAATGGCGCGAACTAATTGACAAGATTCACAACCATAGCGACATATATATTTAGATATATATATATATATATATTGTCCATCGATAGTAATACGAGAGGTAATCAAATGTAATTGGAGAATTATGATTAATTGTGAAAAAACATTAAACGAATAAAATTATACAAAAAAAAAAAATATATTCAAATACATTTTAAGTACTGAATATCCATACATATAAATAATATAATTTATATTACGTGAGATATAAATCCGATAAAATACAATTAAGAGTACATAGTGAAATAAAAAATAAAAAATAAAAAATATAGAATCTTTGATATTTGCATATTTGACATAAATCTACTGCTTAATATCACTACCACGCTTGCAATAAACCATTTGATAGAGCACACATGCATATCGAAATTCAATGTATAAAATATATTCAGGTCCCATGCGATTTAATATACGAATCCACATTGAATTGTAATGTTTCGTTGCTTTATCGATAATAAAAAGAAAGCCAGTGCAGTGCGCGTATCCATCCGCACAACGTTTACTCATGCGTAGAAACGTTCCACCTATTATTCCACCTATTTCCATCTCTATACACATATATATATATATATATATAATACATCTAGCCCAATTAAAACAGCAATTTGGAGAACGTTTACGTCGGCCATTCGCGCCCATTATTACGTGACAATTACGCGGTAGTCATGTATGCACTATATCGTCAACAGGATTTTCACTTGAACCCTATATATAGACGGAGAGCACCAAGCAACAGCACTCATTGTCGGTATTCTCATTGTGTGTGTCCATACACACACACACAGACACACACGCGCCCGTATACTGACACTCACACTATCACTTACATTTATGTGTGCTTCGCGTTGTTCCGCCACTTCCGGCTCTTGCCACCACATAATTATATGTACTCGAAAATGCTTGACAATAAAACGTCACAAACTGACGATTCATTTTCAAGTGATTCATTGCAATTTGTCTCGTTCATTTTAAATCTCTATATTTATATATATATATATATATATATATATTTGTATTTAGGTTAATATATTTCTTTACGTTATTAAGGTAATGGAGAAAAATAAAGGAATTGTAAATTGTGAAAAAAAAGAGGATTCAAATGTCAAGGGTATTAATAAATTAAATTTATACGTCCAATAATGGCATTGAATATTATTAATAAATCTATTTGGCATATGTTTAAATTGTTGATTATATTTATTTGTTTATGCATTATAACGTCATATTTTTGTATGATAATATTGATGATGTACTGCTGTATATTAAAAAGATTATCTTTATTTATAGAATTTTATTTGTTGAGATAGGATACGTCTGTCACGTTTAGACACACTACATTGTGTAATTTGATTCGTGCCACGTGGGAATTCTATTGAATCACATTTATTTACGCCTCTTTTGTTACTTTTTTTATATACATATACATATATATATATATATATATATATTTGACCACTGTATCAAATGTAAACTCACGTGCGTATACGTGTTATTGATATAGGAAAATGGATATATATGTATATATGTTTTATTTTGTCAACATGAGCTTGGAATATTTATCTGGGATATCGGGATTCTGTGGAAATAGGGAGATACTGCTTGTCTTGTCGTACAAAAATTGACCGTACATACAATAACACTTTTTGAAGTATTCAATAATAAATTGTAAATGTCGTAAAACAATTTACAATTCAATTTTGAAAATAATTGGAATAGAATCTAATTGTTATTTTTTTTTCTTTCGTATCTATATTGCAATATAAGATAATGAAATGATTCAATGCCACTATGATACTTGACATTGTTGTAGATATCTTTACTTCAACACATTTAAATACGGGAACCAACTATATTGATTGTAACTGAATTAAAAGTGGAGCGAATCAATAATGTAACAGTATCGCTAACGTTTAAATTAAACGAATGATATACCATTTTAAATGTGTATATAAAAAATTATTAAATCAACTGTTAAGTGAGAATAAAATTTTTCAAAATAGTTTTGAAAATTTGGGCTTACTATAAACACGTGCACTCTCCCACACACACACACCCACATATATATATATATCCCATGCGAATACAATGGAAGGAAGTTATATTGAATCGCTCACCCGCACCCTCACCGACAACCCACATTTCCAAATGTACTACCGATGAGAAAAAAAAAAGGAAACAAAAAATAGAAACCGAAACTAATGAGAATAGACAAAAGTAACACACAAACAGCCATTGACAATTTTGTTTGACAGCGACTGTTACATCAATATACTTTGCAAATATTGAATCTAATAATAGACTGATGCACATAATACCATCAATATTTACATTGCTTTATTCTGGGTATCTATATACCAATTGTTAGATAGATATATTGACATTTCGCGTATGATTGAAATATTTTCGAAAACAAAAATATACTTTTCTACATCCGATCACATTTTTATTAATTCTTCTATATAAAAGTAAACTTTATATTCCAATTTAGGTATAATATGTCAATTATTTTTATGCATCAGTACACTCAAGCAAATATCGCCATGAAATCCAAACAATATTTTGTTGAAATACGATTTTTTAATAAACACGAAAACATACATGTTTACTCAAATCCCAAAATACATAACAATTTACAAAGTTATTTTTGTTCACTGTACATGCAAACAGTATCATTAATCCTCAAGTGATACATGCACGAGTAAGTCTGGTACTTACATAAATTTAACATTCCTACAATTAACTATTCACCAATAGCAATGAAAAAAAAAAAAAATAAAATAAGCAGCCAATGAATTTAATTGAAACCTATCGGAAATATCAATTTGACTGCTAGACAAAACGACACGGAAAGAAAAAATAAAAAATAAAAAATGTGCCACAAGAACCAACTCCACAAATGGAATCCCTCGTTAAAGAGATTCGCGTGTTAACGACATCCACCTTCTACATGCACATACCTTCTATATACACATACATATACATATACATTGATAGATTTAGTAGGATTTTTCAACCCAGTGTGAGTGACTCAGAAATCGGCAGAAAAAGCCGAGGGAATTTATCAAATCGTGAGACGCGCGCGTTTGCTTTCGCATCCTCCCGTATTTTTCTACTGATCAATATCAAAAAAGAGTTCTTTGTCGTCATGTTGTAGTAAAACATATATATGTATAGGGTGAGGCGACCGTAGGGAACAGACAGTTACAAGGCGTTGGTGAGAAAGTAATCGTATATAGTCGACAAAAAAGCGGCAACTTGCCAGGAACCAATGCTCGAAGTTCACTCACTCGTTTTCTCTCTCTCTCTCTCTCCTCCTCTCTTTCTCTCTCTCTCTGAATTCCTCGTAGTCTCACTCATCATTGCCGTTGTCTTGGGTATGCACACTCCATTTCTCTATTCCCAATTCTTGCGTCACGACCCCTCGAATCAACGTCACTCTGCTGACATGTGAGGCAATGAAGCACACAAATACCACACGTCATTTTAATCCTACTCCTATGAAATGATACGATGTCATCATATTATGCTATACATATTTACATATATATATATATTTGGCTAAAATATATTAATATGTAATTGAATTTATTATTTGTAAATTAATATTGATTGAACAAATATTTAATATTATATAATGAGATAGTTAATTGAAATTTCATGTATTGGTAGCGTTATTTATTTTATTGATGGATCATTTAATTATTTGAAGTTGTATCTGATGTTGTAATAATTTTGGGAAAATGTTTTTGAATTCAAAGTACAGTCAAGTGAAAAATTCATATGATTTTACTGTTATACAATGTTTATTTTACAATGAAAATCTCGTGCACACGTTCGTTAAAGTTTTTCAATCTTTCCAAATAATTTATGAGCTTTATTTGTTTATGTATCAAGTAAAAATACAATAATCGGGTTTGTATGCTCATGGATTGGAAATGTAATAACCAATACTATTTTTAGCCGAAAAGAAAATTACGTTTTCCCCAACACCTGAGCGACTAACTTTGAAATTTCACGAGAAACTCGACCGAATGAAGAAGAAGAAGGAAAAAAAGCGAAAAGGAAAAAGACGAGAGGGGGGACGGAAAAAAAAACAGCGAAAAGAGAAGAAAAGGCAAAAAATATTAAAAAATAAAAAAAACCTAAGGCTGAATTTCTCTTATGGGAATAAAATAGAACCATACCTTTATACATATATACACAGTCTAGTTCGATTGAACATCATTATTTACATCTCCAGTCTGGCGAAAAAAATTCACCTCTAAAATAGCAACCGAACAAATGCCAAAAATATTTAACTCAACAAAAAATAAATTTTCCTTTTTTCTTACGTTTTTTTTTTCCCCATCAATTAAATTCTAACACTTTGTTGCTTTCTATTATTTTCCCATAACAATCACGATAATTTATATCCACCATCAATGGCAACCAAACACCTCGCCCATAGTATGTTCATCACAAATAAATAAATAAATAAAAATATATGTACATAATAGTTTGCTATCTAAAGTAAACTGGAGTGTCGTACTTGTCCCGAAGGTCTACAGTAGAGGCATTGGAAATTACGTTAAAGCTAAGAGGACTTGAACGAAAAAGATTGAGAAAGAGAGAGTCAAGTGGGACAACGTCTGTACGAATAAAATCAACATTACCAACCTAACGTGAAAGAGAACCATGTTCTCCCCGCCCCTCTCTC
The DNA here is from genome assembly GCA_910591685.1 of Galerucella tenella. Classification (NCBI taxonomy): domain Eukaryota; kingdom Metazoa; phylum Arthropoda; class Insecta; order Coleoptera; family Chrysomelidae; genus Galerucella; species Galerucella tenella. The sequence goes on along the minus strand of CAJUYH010000173.1, from coordinate 17,557 downwards.
TCACTCTCACTCTTCCTCTCTTCTTTTTCATCTATGTTCTGTCATCTCAGTCGCTTCAGCTAGTTAATCTCAAGATTTTTGCGTCATATATAAATCGCTTGTGACTTTCATTCTCATTTGATCCACCATGAGAATCTCACGGGTTTTAGTGCAGATTTAAATCTTGAATATCTATATATCACTATTTATGTGGAATTTAATTTAAATAGATGAGGTACACATATATGTATATATTTTTTTTTAACAAAATTTCATATTTTTTCATAAAGAAGATGGGTGACAGTCGGGAATTAGAGTTTGCACGAGTCCACTGGTAATTTGCTGTAAAGCCATTGCTGGAAATTCCAGATTGTGCTTTGAGCAAATGCGGCCGCATATCCACACCCCAAAGCAACGAAAAAAAAAAAAAAAAAAAATGGAAGGGAAATAAATAGAAATACAAACTGACAAAAAGGCGGAATGTATTAAATGAACTGATAGTATACACTTTTTTGCATTGCTAACAATTTAATAAAAATATTCCCACCTTTTACTTGTTGTCCTATGAACATTTGAACAAAACAAAATACACCGTCACTTAAAAATGTTTACGAGTAGAATAAATTATCCTGTCGCTCTTTCTCTATAGTTATAACAAGTGAAGAAAAAGAAATGGCGAAATAGTAAGAGAAGTAGAGAGTAGAAATAGGATAAAGCAGGAAAACAAAACTAATTTTTCCTTTGCCCGAGCTAAAGAAAAAAAAAAAAAACAAAAACAAATAAAAAGAGGAAAATAGAACAGGGCGTTGTAGTAACCAACCTAATAACACATGTATGTGTTTGTGTATATATTTGTGTCTGTGGTTAAGAATAAAATAATGTTGCAGACCTAAAAAATTACGTTTTCCTTTTTTATTTTTTTTTTTTTTCAACATAAAAGTAACAAATTTCTATTCGTCGTCCATTGCACTCCCCCTTTGGAATGAAAGCCAGAGAATGGCTGTGAACACAGAGACGACATACACAGACATACACGTATGAAGAAATAATGAAAAATAGAATAAAAATATGAAAACGACCGGACAACTGCCAAAAAGAAAAAAAAAACAAGTGAATAATGTGCAATAAAAAATAACCACTAAACACTTGAACTTGAATGTACTATTAATCGATTGCAACAATGTAAAAGAAAACTTTCAAATGACATTTCAATATCATTATATGCACCATATACGATAATGTATATTGCATTTGAAAAGTCCCATTATATTGAAACACTCATGAAAATAATACACTTGATAAATATACCCAAAACTTTAATCGTCCTTACCATTGTCAACTGCAATATAAATGTAATACCAAAGCAAATTCTACCATTAAAATCGCTGACACAGATAGTTTCCAACCTCCTACATACACACACACACGCACACACGCATGCATATCTACATCGAAAAATAAAAATGGTGCACAATATTCTTCGAGAATATTTTACAATGAAAAAGCCAAAAAAAAAATACAAAAATACATAAAAAGGTAAAAAAAAAAAAAAATAACTATCCCTCTGAACATATATCAAGGATAAATTCGCTTTCATTCGCAATAAGACCTTCTTGGCACTATCTTTATCCTATCCATATTCTTTTTTTTTTTTTTTTTTTCATTTTACATTCAAACACATATCAATATATATGTATACGAAAAATATATCGGCATGGCCTGTGTAATCCAAGTTTCTCTCGCTCATATATGAGTTGGTATGGGATAGTCGCGAATTCTGGACGACGGCCAAGCCGGTTATCTGGTGTGTGGTGTCTGACATAGTATAGACGAAGAAGTGCCAGTGGATAAGGACTTTAGGAGGAATAGAACAGGTCTGAACCGTTTGGTATATATATATATATATATAGTAAAATATGAGCAGTATATAGAGTTGCTGAAGCCACACTGTACCGTCGCTACCAACACCGCTAAAGTACCGAGCGACCATCGAACCCCGCAAAGAGAGATAATATCGAACATGCGATTTCCCTTCGACTTTCTTCTTGCTTTCATCCATATATATATATATAATCTACCGCAGATGCCTCCAGGGAAAACCGAGATCTTGGAGAAACCTCAATGGATAAACTGCTCGTGCGCGAGTTATGCTGTCTGTTAATCGAATTCGTCGCTCCCAAGTTGTCATGATAACACTTTATACATATATATATATATATGTGTGTGTGTGTGTGTGGGTATTGACAGATGAAAGATTACGTGGAGGATGTATCTTAAAATAGCTCTTGAGAGTAACTTTAAATGTGTTGCCTTCATTTGATTTTTTTTCCTCCTTCTTTTATTTTACTCTTTTTTCTTTTCTCGTGAATTCCATTGAAAAAAAAGTAGAGAAAAGTTTAATTGCAATACTTATATGCAAATGTAAAAATGAAACTTTGTCTAGTTACGTAATCGGGGGCTGTACTTTTTTGTTCGTTTTATCATCATGTTCTACATTTTATTATATTATCTAGTGGATATATTCTATATGAGTTGTGAGAGCAATATAGAAATGCTGTATATAGAATCGTAAATTATTAAAGTTTTCGATTTAACATTTTTTAATTTATTGTATAATTTGTATTTCATGTTTATTAATTGATTGAACAATTATTCAATAATATTTCATTATATATATTAATTATTATTATTTATGATTGTGACTGTATATTTGTATAAAATATTAATACATAACTGAAAATCATCGACGCGTGTATTTTAGAAATCATAGCGTCAACTTGTTTACAGGCAATATACATTCACTGTATAACAGCACGATATGTTCATACAGATTATATACAAACTTAATATACACACACATACATATAGACGTATATATGAATTGATATAGAGTGTGGATGCACATGCGTGAATTTTCGCAATGTCCTGCGGCGTTCAAAGCAAATTGGTGGCATGTTTAAACTTTCAAAATTTAGTGGTGGAAAACTTGTGCAGTTCTATTTATACTTTATCTATATATACATATATATATATGTGTGTGTGTGTGACAGTTGCCACAGTATTGTCATTGTTGTAACTGTGCCATGAGTATTTTTGACTCGCATGAGTGATATCAACAGTCATAAAGTCATAATACACATACAAAATGATTATCTTAAAGAATACTCGAACCATTATATCATATAATCATAAATTATAATAATACGTATGAACAAAGATACACTGGAATATTTCACAAATTTCCGGTTTGTAAACAATTCTAAACCAGGATATAATTTATTGCAATGCTATACAAATTGCGAGTATATATCAATGTCAAATGAAATTATAATTGTGTGGGTGTCTATATACACATGTGTATGTGAAGTGGTGGTAGAAAAGCACAGCTATTTGCTTATGTGAAAATTTATACCAAGTAATATCAATCAAGGGTATATGGGCGAGAAAACTACCCCATGCTGCCCGTGGGTTTTCATTAGATTTTGTTTTGTAAATCCCACCCACAAAGTTTCCATAGTACTTTAACTGTATACTAATTAAATATACATTTCTCTCGTCAGTATTCTGTATATATATATATGTAAATGTATATGTGTACCGTGAAAATATGTTTTCTACCATATTTGTTTGGTGGAAAAAAGAATTATATTTACGTAGAATCCTATTCTCGATTATTATTTTGCATTGTTCGCTACTATATTTAAGATTCTTTGTATTATATTGAAATACTGCAAAATACAAATATTATATATTACTACTACAATAAATAATGTTCTGTACATATTCATAAATGTGTACATACGAAAATATATAACATTATTTGAATATTTGTAATAAATTTTATTAGATATATTCAACTAATTATTTTAAACATTTGAATTTTAGTACGAATTATTTTTTAATACATACAAAGTATTAACAGTTATATATTCATGATTGTGTATATGTTTACACTATGAATTGAAATACAAAGAAATAAAATGGGTGAATTATAGTTGATTCAATGTATGTAGATACTTTAGGAGAATGAATATAGTACTTCTGGTATATAGAATTATGTTCTGATTCCTATTCACCTAATTTCAAATCCGTCGTCATTCACTACTAATGTATACCACCGAGATTCTCACCAAGTACAAACCTAACAAGTCTCCTAGGTCGAATGACGACAAGCAACTGAGGGAGAGAACACGCCAGGTATATAGAGAAGAAGGGAGAATGAGAGAGAATTTCCAACCAAGACTTTGGCCCCAAGAGTGGTTGGCACGCCAACGACAGCAAGCGTATAGCTCGTTAGTACCGGTAATTGTAAATTGCAAAATTACACCAAAGCCCCAACAAATGTCCGTACGATCTTATTCCATCACTTACTTCGCGTGCAACGAACCAAAAATAACTTTAATCATAATAATGATAATTGTAATAATGAAACATGAACTTTATTTGAAACGCGAATGAAATGACGGAATTATTTATTTATTTATTTTTTTCGTTTGCTTCATTTACTTTTGATATTCAATTATGTATTTATTATTTCATCTTTCAATTTTCCAATACCACTATTTTATGCAAAACACAAAATAAATAAATAATACAAAAATATTTTTTAATCAAAAATGAAAACAAAAAATATCATGTCTTCATGAAAAATACATTGTCTCATTGTCAATTTTTTTCACACTATCCAACGCACTCTGTTGAAAATACATTTCCACTAAATGCATTGGAAGAAAAATAATTGCACTCCGCAACTGTGAAGAATGTTGATGACTTTGAATATACAAAATCCGTTGGTTAAATTCCACAAACGACAAAGTTTAAGTCAAATGTACCTGGTATACCTGTATGTATTAAACACACACCCACACACATATATATATATTACTCCACATGTATATACATATATAGTTATAAGGATACGTACCACCGAACAATACAGAGAAGGTCACACCATATTTGCATATATATGTATACATGAATGTCAACGTAATGCTCCCGGCAATTCGCATCCACAATGTAAATACGAGCGCACTACCGGATGTCTCGGGAGCTACATCCCATTAAACACTTCCGCGAACTACGCAGAGTGAAATTACTGGAGGTCCGGAGAGACGACTTGATACTTCTCTTTCTCACAGACACACACACACACACACACACACTCGCTTTCTCCTTCTGAATTCTGAATTGTTGATGGGTGGGTTAAGGCGATGCACAACTTGCACACCCAACACGTGCATGAGACGCGATGACGTCTTTAGACCCTAACAATTCTGCGCAAGCTACAAAAAGCACATTGTATATAACAAGAAGAAGTTTGAGAGGTTGGTTATAACTGAAGAGTGAATGAAAATTAATATTATATAATTATATAGATATATGGGTGTGTACTGAAAGTAGTGAAAAATATAAAAATCGTATTAATTCAAAAATTGTGTGAAGAAACGTCGGATGTATAACTATATAGTATGAGTAAAATAATTTATTCATATCGATGTATAATATATTCAATGGTGTACAGTATATATACTCAATGAAATTCACTTTCGATATATTCACGTGTCATTATAACGAATCAAACATCGACGCTCGTATCATTTTAATAGACGCAATCGCATTGGCTTTGTGGATACTCTCTCTCTCTGTCATTCACTCATATTAATTTTTCTTTTTTTTTTCTCTCTTCTCATCCTCTAATCTATTTTTCCAAAGCACACCAGGGAAATCACTTGGAGCAGCCTGTATCACGTATAAATACAGTCTCAAATCATTCAACCACCATTGAGTGAAATAAAAATTCCAATATAGACCTATACCAATATATATATATTTATTTAGTCATCGTGGCGTTGCCAAGACTTGACATGTTTGTTAAAAATATGACAATATCAAATACCCACTCAATAATCCCATGTCCATCTATAAAATAAAATAAAAAAAAAAGAAAAAGAAAATCATTTTATTATTTTTTAATACCGCTTTATATAGCATCTACATTTTATACTCTCCATATCGCCATTGTTGATCTTCAATCAGGTGTCCGTGACACAATTATATAAGAGCAAAAGCAACAATAACCAAAAATAAAATTTTGCAAACTATAAAATATGATGAAAAATTGGAATTATAAATATATATATTTAAAAATGTATGCACGTTTGTTAGGATGCAGTTGTTGTAATAATATTATTTCATTTATTTTCGTCTTTATAATATAGCTATTTTGATTATTTTATTCTTATGCATCGAGCGCACATTGTCGTATGGCAACAACAGTTATTGCCACACAGTAGAGTGGCACAGCTGCATGGTGAGATGCGAGAGCACGTTTAAACGATATGTCCCCACTACCTCGAAAATTAAATTCATACTCCACTCTAATCGGATATTCATTGGCAAGTACTGCAGTGTGTTGAAAGGGCTCTCCATATATATGTATAACGTATATATATGTACACATATATATTTTATATATATATATATATACGTTATAGAGTTCGTTCAATACCAGCCTCAAATCCTCTGTGCGACTGTTGGATTTTATATTCACCAAAACGCATGAAACGTGAAATTATTTTTCACAGCAGTATCATCATGACATGTATCCATATATAAAATATTAAATATTTCATTACATGCATAAGGAAGAGAATTCAATTATTTTTCTATTCAAATATTTGACAGTTATTAATTGATATCTAATTTATTAGATATTATTATTCTATTTATTAATTATCAATCTATTATGAATAAAAATATATGCGTGTAGGTTTATGTATATTTGTCATTTTATATATTCTATTCACGTATTAACGTTAGAAACACAACTGCTATATAGAAAGAATACCACCGCGACTGGTATAATAAGTGGGATCGATTATTCCGTTAAGGGAGATATGCAAATGGTGCGCGTCGTCTTCCCTTGCTCTCGCTGCTTACCATGCGAGTTAAAACGTCTGCCAACGAGCGTGATTTACCACACTTCTGTTAGAGAGAATAAGAAAAATAAAAAAACATAGAATAGTAATAGCTTTTGGACAATTTACGCGACAAACGAAAACGACCGTATGGCAGGACAAAGCTATTTTTGTACACGATCTGTATAAAAATTAGCAGTGTACATATTCGTTAAATTTTAAAAAGGAATAATAAAAATGTTCGTACCATTTATACATATGATAATTCGTTAATTAATTCTTAATTTTATTGATATGAATATATTATTGATACGGTTATATAGTTGTTTCAATATAATTTTGATTGCATGTGAAATAATTAAAATTGATCCTATGTACACTGGTTTATTTCTATGTTCATGGTGAGAGAGGAACTGGGTGAAATATATGGCTCATATTGCGTTATAATATATAAACGATATAACTCAGGCATGAAAACATTGTGGAAACTTCAACTCTCAACGAACGTCATTTCGTATCCTTTCACACATATACACACATGCAGAGATATGTAGATTCTTATTGCATTATATAGTTAATATATAAATATAATACAATTGTTCAGTCACATTATACAAATTGCGTGAAACAAATTGAAGAAAAAAAAATTTTAATTAAATATACCTTACACTATTTCCATTTATTTATTCATTTGTCTTGTCTTATATTTGCATAAATAGAATAATATTACTTTGAAAGCTCATTAAATAGTCGTTGATGGATAGATAAAAGTGTGATGACAGCATGAAGATCAATGAGTACGTCGTGATTGCAATTAATTATAAAAAAAGAAAAGAAAAATTTTTTCTCTCTTTTCTTTCATAATTCATCAATCGCCAACAATCATGGAATATAAATGAGCGGCCATTTTGCTACGGATGACGAATGGCATGGCTAAACATTGATCACAACAAATATATAAGGCATAAAATATAATGGGATAATAAAATTTATTACAATGAAAAGTGATGGAAAAAAAAAATTGGAAATATTTTATAAAAATTTTTGTGTCATTGAAGTGCTCTGCTGATGAGTCAATAATAGTGTATATTATGATTTGAATGAAATTCTTTGAGTAGTTATATATAAAAGAATGAGAGCAGTGGCCCATTGCGACGATAATTCCAGCATCCGAGCTCGACACTCGATGTTTATTGCAGTGCATTGACCTCACGATGTAGATGGAAGTTTGGGTCAAGTCGTTTGGCATCAGAGACGAGAGATGGTTTCTTCTATGTATATATATATATACATTTTTTGAGTTTATACATATATATATATATACAAAGCTATGTATGGATTGGATGCTTTTACCGTAGAATGAACGATCGAAAAACAGGGGATGTGATCGTAAAAGACTTATATATCGTCGCGGTAAAAATGAGCATAAAAATGCACGATTGGAAGTAACATAAACTCAGTAGACATCGTGAATTAAGAAATATGCCAATGTCTTAATAAATATATTAAGCGTAAACAATGCTGAAAAATTATTGCTGATTTATTAATAATAGCAGATGTATTTATGTTTAATCGTGATAGGTATTTTATTATTTAATGAAAAAACTGACGGGTCACTTCAGTTGCAGCATATTGTACTTGAATGCACACACCATTTATCATTCAATTCGCGTATATGAAAGCTTACCCACTGCAATTGCGTTACTGCAACGCTCATGACCACTTGATTGATTAATACATTGTGTGTATATTCAATTTGAAGATATAAAGAATACGAAAAATATGTTTAAATATGATTCTTGTTATTCTGTTTTATTTATTTATTTTTTTTTTATGTAGTTTTAGGTTGTGAAAAAATAAGCAAGATGTAAATTTTCAAAAAGGATCAAAGAATAAAGGCAATTTCCGTTAGAGATTTTGCCGCAATATATAATGGAAGTGACGCAAGTGACTTGATCTTTATACACGCTCAGTAAAACACAAGATCACAATTTACTGTTTTATTATTTTTATTTTTTTTGTTTTTTTATAGATATATATAAATTATAGTGTCTCTATGTGATAGAACTCATGTCTTAGAGGAGGAATCAACGGCTTTTCTTACGCGGATATGTTCAGCCAGTCGCTTTTATCCTTTTCGACACTCCTTTTTCACACACTCCGTCTGTTTCGCGTACAAAACTAAAACTACATGCATATATAAATGTAATGGAACAAGTCTAGACAGGATTGTATGTAGAATTGAGGACAAGTAGGTTTAAAAAATCTCTGCAAACGACACTTTACATATATATAAATAAATAAAATATACCGTGGTATTTTTTTTTCGTATGTATTTGTGACAAAATGTCGTTTTACATTTGCAAATATAGCATGTAAATTTATGCAGCTGTCAGTAAATACGATGAATACAAAAAAATGCATAAATAGATGATAATGATGAGGACAATTATATATCTGTTGTACGATATTACGTCAACTTTTAAGTTTTGTATAAGAATGAAATGCAATAAATAAATACATCGATCGGAATAAAATGTAAATAATCTCTGCAGTACACTTACAATGATGTCGAATGCTCAATAAACTATATTAACCAGCCAAGAAGACGTCACTGGGAAAATATGATTTTATAAAGAAAACTTGTGCAGTTGGAAAAGTCGTTGTGTTGCCGCTTGAAGCGTGGAGATATTCTTGAAAAACTCAATTTTCTCGTTGTGTAAAAGAAAAAAAAAAGGAAAAAATGACAAATATATATACATACATGGATATTCAAATTTTTCATTATTATTATTTTTTTTGTCCCCCCCCCCCCCCCTCTCTCACATACACAAGATAACTTAACAAACTCTAACTAAGAAAATTCCCCTGCGCACAATATATATCCTAACATGCTTCAATTTTTTCCCGCTCTCTTCTTCACTTTCACTTGATTTTTATTTCTTCAGTTTCTGTGATGGAACTTTTGTTTTTTTCAAAACTAGTTCACGCAAAATGTGTATAGAGTTTCATTAATTTTATTTTATATAACAGCGAGGTAAGTGAACTATAGACTTATAATTAATATATTTTCACATACATTTATGATGGAATACATAGTGTAATATATATATATATATATGCTATAGTGAATGCCGGAAACTGAGCAAATGCGTTATATACGCGAATGCATATGCATTGAGCACTTTCGGTTGACCTCGCCGCATAAATTCTAATTGGATCTGGTATGTTGGTAGGTCGTAGCTGACCATCAAACTCTCAACCACGAATATATATGTATACATATATATACACATACATATTCGTCGTTAGGGATATTACCTCCAACATATACACGATCAAATAATCGAGCAGATGAAAATTACTCTGACTAATAATTCTCCAAATAAACATAATCCCATTTGAAAATATTCCACCTTAACAATATTACACACAGCCACATTGAAATAGACACAAACATGAATATAAACAGGACAAAAATCAAAAGAAAAAGGAATGAAATCAAAAGTCCAATCATTAACCGAAAAATTCTTGCAATAACAATGGACATTATATGACTACAGATGGTCGAACTATTGTCAAATGGAAATAATAGTTCGCGGAGCCTGGATAGTTTGCAAATGTTGATTGTGGTATGTAAATTAGGGCGAGAGCTTCCTCTGCTGAACATGAAAAGCAACATCAAAACTAGAAGGATAGAATGAGAAAGTGAACACTCGATCATGAACGTGCCACTTCCGCACTACGACCATGCAAGCTCATTCTCGTTCTCCCTCTCTCTCTCTTCCTATCCCTCTCTTCCTCTCTGGTTCGTTCCATTATTCAATACCGCACTACTCGTTGTAGCACACTCAGAAAGTATCGGGAATAATAGCGGGCAAAAAGTTTGTGCATTGATGATCCAATATAGGCAAAAGACCAATCGATTCTCATCACTACTTATATTCAACTGCGTCTGGACAATATTTCATTATATATTATACATATACATATATTTATACTCATTGTAGTAAAATAAATGTTTATAAATTATATATGTGTATATTTGATAGTTAAATAACAATGTGATATATATCGAGTAGAGACATTTAGTTGTGTGACCTCGGTATTTATCTCTATCGTTCACATCAAATTGTTCGAAATAATTGTTGCAATTGCAATTGTCCGATTCAATTAATCCGATTTGTTAATTGAAGATGACTTGATAAATGTTGCATATATAAATGTGCAGTAGTTATACGATACATTGTAGCAAAAATATTGTACAAAAAATGTTTCTGACTCATCAATTGAAGGAATATATATTTTTAGTATTTTGATGTCATTAAAAAAAAATATAAAAATCAATTGGCAACTAAACCTGAAACAGTTCATATAATTAATCAATTGGCAATTGGAAAAAAATTAATTAAACATTTGCAAACTCATTTTTCCTTATCACTCCATGAATGAAAAGTACAAAATGTACGGACATAGCAGGGTGAGATAGGGTAGATAGAAGATTTTGTGGATAATGCACTGAATCTCAAGGTAGATCGTTTGCTTTTATGAATAGAAAAACAACGGTGGCATTATATTATGTGGAATCGTTGCAAAAATAAAGACAAGACGAAGCGGGGATGGTTTTAGTGAGAAGCAGAGCATTTTCATATAAAAGGTAGAGCGAACAGATGAGGAAGATCTGCTAAGATATAAAATGTGAAAGAAAAAAACAACGAGAAAATAAAAACTAATGAGATACAAAGTTGCAGTAAGGGCGCACACAAACAAACTCATCGAAAGAATGGACAGGATATTTTGGGATGAACGAGAATATAGAGGAGAATGTGGATGAGAGAACTAGTAGCAGTAGTGTAGTACTGTAGAATAACAAATAAATAAATAAATAAATAAATAATACAAATAAAACGAAATATAATAAAGAAAAGAAAAAAAAGAAAAATAAGAAGAAGGAAAAATATATATGGGAAGAAAGATAGGACAGAACTAGTGGCGAAGCCAGAAAATGAGGGGCAATGCTGTAGATATCTTTCGTTGGCTACGTGAGCCGAATAAAATTTCGTTTGTGGAAATATGCTTGGGCCAAACATCCACTGCCCTTATTCACCTTCGTCGACAATAGCTCTATTTCAAATTTCATATATATCAGATATCTCTATATTTGTTGTACGTAAACGAAATAAAAAAAAAAAAATGGTAACGAATTTTCACATCAACAAAAGTAAATAAACTGCATTTATTTTTTTTAACATTTCAACATGATAAAAGATTGTTATTTGTATTGAATATAAAATGAGTGGGTTTGTTGTTAATCTAATAAATTCGCTCATTCAATAGTTCATAAAAGAATTTTTGGATTTTGAAAGTTCGTTTGCTTTTGATGTTCATATGCTATTTTATCTACTGAACCAATGCCACATTTTTTTTTTTCATTTTTTCTTTTTTTTCCCCTTTATAGAGTTACTGTGGCTCCACACTGGAATGTATTCATGTGATTTCAACTGCAAATATATGCGTAGAAAAGGTGGAAATAGATGAAAAAAAAAAAAAAAAAAAAAGGAAAACGGGAACAAGAATAACAGAAGGTTTTTGATGCATCACAAACAAAAAATAAAATAAAAAAAAACATTGAAAATGGTAGATGTATTCAAAATTCTTATCATTGGATATATACGTTAATTTGAAAACCAAATTCATTTACATAAATTCTAGTTTAACGAATTTCCATTTTGTAAATTTCTGTCATCCAAAAAATGACAGATGACGGCAAACGTTATCATTCCCGTGAACCTCACTATATTCACTATATCCGACTCTATTTGTAAAGTTTCACGTAAATGGAACTGACATTATGGGTCAAAATTGAAATGACACATTGTCAACCAACTGTCGTGACAGTCATAACACACGATGACATCTCTCTCTCTCTGTTACATACACACAATATATATCTATATGCAGAACCAAATTGGCTTTATCATTTCGCACTCATATATTTGCCATATGCAAAGTCAATCCTTCCTCGCCATTGTAATTCCATTGACATTTTATTACAACCATATACCTAAAATGAAATTAAACTGTGGTAATAAAAAGAAAAATAAAAATAACAGTAATTGTAAAAAGAATTGTAAAAATTTGTTTATGACATTGTCACACTGTATTTTTTATCGCTTTATCAAATTTTATTAAAAAAAATACCATTTGTCTGCATAGATCTGCGGCAATAATTGACAATTTATTCATTGGCAAAATACGTAAACAAAAATATGATTGGGAATATGTATTCATTGGCATGCACTTTCCATGTGTCCTAAAGTCCCTTACTTTACTTAGATACCCATCGGAAAATAATAAAATATGTGAGCTATCTACGTGATTTGAATTTCAGAATGTAATATTTACATTATTACTTCATAATTTTACCCAATTTTGATCTTAATTGATAGGGAACAGATGAATTATATGATATACATTTACATAGATGAGTTTTATTTGCAATTGTTATCACAATATAAAAACCAACATAATATTTGTCCTCATCGGTTTCCCCATATGTAGGTATTACTACTAGTACTACCTCTACAATGAAACGCCAACAAACTTATACCAGCATAAACTAGCTGCAAAATACCCTCATGACCTCAAACACATCATCATTGATACAAATAAAAAAAAATACATAAATTTTATTTCCTACAAAACTAAAAACGATCCACAAAGTCACATAGCAATTTATCTTTCATTCAATGTCGACATTCAGGTATGGATTCACTAATTTTCATATCAATCAGCCACTTTCGACAGACAGACAAATAGAAAGACCGATGAGAAATGAAAAATTAAAAAAAAAAAAAAAAAACGACTGGTCAATTACATTTTATTTGCCCCCTTCACTATTTCCTCTACGAAATGCAAATAATTTTCATTCAAGCAACATGAAATAAAAATTCAGGATAAATTGTTCTCTCTCTAATCTTATTGTATAAGTGAAAATATATATAAATACATTCATGATGGAATGTATCTAATTTAATTCGTATCTAGGTCAGACAAATATTAAAAGCCTGTTACATTTTCTTGTTTTAGAGCAACCGTATATAATATATTTCTACGGGCGAAAATGCTCCCATGGCAACCATGAAACAAAATCTATATATATATATATATACCTATATATTAATGTAGAGATAGGGAATGAGTGTGACGAGAATAATGGAAGAGGCAAAGAGGTACAGAGATACAGTTGGCACTATTCAACACAACATCTAACTGATGACCCCTTTTGCGGTGGAGAAAATCTTTGGACATTGGTAACTCAGTACTAATGTCTCGTATATATGTAGGCACTCTACAAATGTATCAAAGTGAAGCATACACATTGGCTAACCTTACCCACAATACATATCAACTGCGAAGCCAAAGAGAAGCTCTTTGTGTTTGTATATGTGTGTGTGAGTGTCAGCAATGTCGAAATGTCATTTGTGACCACAAATCACATCTGTATTAGAGCAATCCAATTAAATTCCATTATAAAGACGGTAAATTGATATATTAATAATACATATATAATGAAATTTAATTCTCAAATTGAATTCCATGATATATTCCAGTAATTTAATGCATTGCTAAAAAATATATGTATCATTGAATTCATCATTGTGATTGGATAATTCGCAAAATGGTAAACGATAATTTTTCCTTATTTTTATTTTTTATTTTTTATGATAGCATAATAATAAAACGTGACAAACCGTTTTTACTCTCATATATATATTGACCAGGATATATTACACTCCTGGTACGTTCCAATTGGATGATTATGGCATATATGTATATGAAAATGGCTATTGGGGACATTGTCTTGAATGTTAGTGGCAGAGCACCCAATATTTTTGTGTTTCATCTTTTCTTTTTATCAACAAAAGAGCTTTTCCACCATATATGTATATTATCATAGAGTTAATATTTGTATCTGTCGTATACATGGACATGATGAGGTGCGAGTGAGAGTGTGTACTTTCACCCCTAAAAATATTATTCCTTTACGACTTCTCTCTCTCTCACTCTCGGACACTTTTTTGTTTTCTTGTTTCTTTATTTTATTCCATACTTAATATTGCCGTCCATCCTTAATGTTAATAAAAATTGTTTACCACAAAGTGTAGGTCAGAGACATTGAGAGAATATCCTATGTACTAAGACATAAATAAATTCAGTCAACGAGAACTATTTTTGTTTTTCACATCGCAATTTATATAAAAAAAATATCGGTTCTTTTTCTTTTTGATTTATATAAACATGTATAATATACATATATTTTTTCATTTTAGAGATATCAAATTGGAGAATGGTTTGAGACAAAGAAAGATATTTGTTTTGTGTGACAAAATGTTGCGGGGATAAAATAAATTGGTATTTTGTTTGGGACTGTGGCGATGAACTTGCGGTGCACTTGTACAAACTTAGATAAAAGTCTAATACTTGGCGTGTTTGTGATCGTGAAGGCGGTTAACGTCGAGTGTGAATGTAAATCGCGGATGAAATTCCTTGAAACCACTGATGCTTGTATATATGAGGTTAACAAAAGGAATGGCCATACATACATACCACATATATGTAAATGTGTTTGTCTATATATATATATATATAATATATAGGATGGTGGCGGTGGTGGTGGTGGTGGCTTTCAGTACGTGTGTCTCGTGGCAAAATTGTTGGCTGTTTATCTGAGCCACCCGACAAAAATTCCATTCCGTCTGCGAGCGGCTGCCGCACCCCTCGTTGCCACCCTTATTTATTTCTTTTCACGCCCTTATACACATATATAAAGTTATACTTTACTTTATTCAGTTTCATTCTCATAGCATCTCACGCGCTTATATATATGTACACACTACAATATAGTATATAGGTATATTGGTATGTAGTAACAATACTCAAGTATTCGTGAACGCTGTTGGCGCACATCCGTTCACGTCCCTTCGAGGCAACCGCGTGCGCAAACTGAACATTCGGAGACATTTCAGGATATTTCACGTTGCGCACATATTCATCGCTCTCTGTCTTTTCTATTCTTTTCTATATACACTCTTTCGCGCTGGTTCCGCAACCATTTCTACAAATGACATTTTGCAGGAAAAATCCTCGCGAGTAATTTGTGCTGTTGGGGACAGGGGATTTTGCTTATCATGAAAGCACCATCGTTTTACTCCACTGTCTCGCGTTTTTCCCTTTATTTACACTTCCGTTTATTTTTTCTTTTCCATTTTTTCATGTGTGTGTCTTTCTTTCTTTGTTTATATCCTATTTGAATATATCCTGCATTCATTCCACACTTTTTCCATACTATCATCAAGCACGAAGAAGGAAAAAAAAATAAATGTCATAGATGTTTACATCAATGTGAGTAATTTTTTTTGAAAGCTTTATCCCCTGTATCATTTTCATGAAATGTCATGAGTTTATATTTTATTTATTGTTGTCATTTTTTCATTTAGCAACATTACTTATAAGATCGAAGAAAACAAAAAAATTGAATAAGAATAATTGTTTTTTTCTTCTCGTTCTTTTTCTTTTTCTTATCATAAAACTCAATATCTGAATTTGGTTTTATATTTTTTTATACTATCTCTTCCTGTCACTTTTTTTTTTCTTCCTTGTTTATTTAAATAGAATGGTGCGATGGGAGGTTGGGAGCGTTTTCAATCATCCCGCATCGTGATCATGCCCATCACGATTTCTCTCCCTCTCGTTCACCCTCTCACCTTCCCGGAATAGAGAAGTTCATTTGGCTGAGAACACTGGTGGTGATAGTTCCTGCTATATCGCGTCGACAAACGATCTCGCCTTCACCCGCAGCCGTCAGCTAAATCACGCGCTTGGGTATAATTCCGCCTCTGTCACATTACACATCCTCATGTATAGAGAAAAAGAAGAAGAAGAAGACAAAGAAGAGAAAAAAAAAAATATTTCCACTCACTCCCTTCATATCTTCAATAGTAAAACAATAATCTATAAAAATAAAATTATTCGCACATTAAAATGAAAGCTAATACAAATATAAATTAATTATAAATAAACAATAATACATAGATCATATTAAAATATTTTTATAATATAAATATGATGTTTTCATTATGTGAACAAACCATAAACTAAATAATCAAATTCGATGTATTACGTTTTTTTATCTCTTTCATTCGATCCAACTTTCGTTTTCCTATTTATCTTTGTGCTCGCATTCCCAGGCTTTCATAGCAGTCTATATACATTAAACTATTCTCCTCAACACCACAACTATAGGACACGCGATTAGAATCCGACTGGTTTTGAATGTAAGCGTAGCAAGTACGACAATCGGATTAATCAATGGTATGAGAGAAATTCATGTTTGTTTGACAATAATACTCCGCTTTAACTCTCTTTGTCAGTTTTATGGCGGAAATGCTCTGAAACATTTAGAACTACAGAGAGAACCGTAATATAAGAAAAGCTAATGATTTTCATATAAATATCTCATCACCGTACATTTAAAATTATATATATATATATATATATATTTAATTAAAATAAATTAATAAATAAATAAAATTAAAAATAACATATATTATTTATTCTATGATAATATTTTTCCATGCTTGGATCGCAGTTGGCAAAAT
>CAJUYH010000172.1:28796-83393 GCA_910591685.1 Galerucella tenella | reverse complement strand
ATTAAAAAAAGAATGAATAATATACCACAAGGAACATACAGAAGATAGTTAGTTTCTAAGTTTCAGAAAACTGCGAACTTTTCAACCACCATTTTTGCAAAATATATTGGTGTAACGAAAAAAATTGTGGGGACAACTTTTGTAGGTAATGAACTGCTCCTCATTTTTTGTCCGAACAAAAATTCTTTAGGGATCGTAGTTCGGGAGATATCGGCGGAAAACGGGTTTTCGGGATCTCTAGAGCCATTTTCCGACCCTCCCACAAATTTCAGGCACCTGACATTTTGGGGGTTCAATGTACCTACTATTACCTGCAAATTTAAAAAAAAAAAAATTTGCTGGGCCAGATGCCCATGTTGACGGTATTTTTCACCTTCATTTACTGGACTATTTGCAGAAAGGCCAATGAGTAGATTAAATAAAAATAAATTCAGAAATGACAACGACTAACCTCAAATTGAAATAATACCAAAAATGAGAAGTTTTGTGTAGAGGGAGGCGGGGTTCGTTAGTTCAGTTAGTTGCTGTGAAGCGCCGTGCGCTACAGGCTGCACACAACCTTTGTGCCAGTTCCTTTCATTGCTTTAAAACCTCTCTTATTTATTACTCTATGACTTATATAAGGTTCGTGTGCTCAAAGTGTCTTTGTAAAAACTGGATTATATTTATTATGAATTTGAATATGATAATATGTTGAATATATTTTAAATGGCTATTATTTGTATGATTACTCAACACTAAGAAATACCTTAAAGTAATAACATTACATTAGAATTAGAATTGTAGGACATTTGAGATTTTGATTAAAGTATTGAATTTGAAGTAGTTTGTGACACTGCAAAAAAAAGACAGTGAGTTACAGTTTCTAATCAAATCAAAAATAGTTAAATCAAATGAACTACAAAAAAAATTTTTATCTGAAAGTCAACCGTCTAATTGTATAATTTGAAGATTGAATGTGTTAATTGATACGCCACTGCAAATATTCATTGACCTCTCGAACTCTTTTACTATTTACATAATTTTCTGATGTTGGTATATAAGTATTTCTCGACCCTGACAAAGTTTCTAGAGATCCGTTATGTCACGAAAATGTACTCTTTGCTTACCACTATGCAATCTTCTTGTCGATAACATCTTCAGGATCTTTGATTTGATCGATAACGTAGCGGATATTAGGTTTGTCTCGTTAAAATATAATGTAGTAAAAGGAAAGATAAGCTTCCGCTTCAACAAGTTGTAATAAAATGTTCAAATTAATGGATTGGTAAAACAGTCTCAGATTAACAGTGATGGTGAAACTTAGCATTGTAGTGTGAGTTATAAAATATGCTTTGTCCTGAACAACTGACTGACGGATCAACGCTCAGCCTAAACCGCTGATCGCAGATACCTGAAACTTGGAGGGTGTCTTCTTTGTATCACGTAGGCATTCGATAAGAAAGGTTTTTCAAAAAAAAATCTACCTCTAGCCTAAGGGGTGAGAACCGGGGGCAAATTTTGTATGAGACAAGATGATTTCTTGGTCCAATCTACTTAAATTTCTCATAAACATTCTTTAATGTCGATGGAAGACGTCAGACGTCCCTTAACGGGGTTAAAAGGGGTGAAAAGTTATTTTAGAGGTGATTTGCATAGAAGTTGATATCAGTACTCACTTTATCTTATCAATACCAAACCTCATTGGTTTTGATTGAAATTACCTTTTATTTTCACACGTTTGGAAACTTGGTGCAAAGCAATACTGTCATTCATAATACCGTGAAATACTAATTCGAAAATAGATCCAACGAAAATTCCAACATACACTTTTGGTGATTACTTTGTATTGAACATTAATATATTCAAGAAAAGGAAGGGAATATAATCATTGGATTCACCCCTGACCTTCTTGATTAACTTGATGTTCGCGTTACAAAGTTATGAATGCATTCACCCTTCCCATTTTCTTAAAAATATCCGATACCTTGTAACACGCATATCAAGTGATTCAAGGAGGGGAACGGCTATTTCAATGATGATATTCCCTTCCCCTTCTTGAATAACCTAGTGTACATTACAATGCATCACTAAAGCAGTGCGATCAAAATTTCTTGTTCAAAATCAAGCTTAAAAACAATAAGAGGAAGAAATATATTGTTTACTGAAAATATTTTTTATCGCCAACCGTCATCAGTAAAACCGTCAATTATCAGATTGATTTCCGGAAGTAAACAAACAGTTCACATATGCGTCTGGTGAAGTGACATATGGATCTGGTAAAGTGACATATGCGTCTGGTAAAGTATTTTGACTTTGACATTACTCGAAAATCATCATCTGTCAGTGTCACGCTTCTCCCTATTACGGCTCTATAATGGTTTTCTTGCGATTTATTTATAACAAATTATTGTTGGAACTCCTTTGACTTCAGGAATTAACTTTTATAATGCTTCAGGGTGTACCTGCAATTTAAATATAACAAATAATAAGTAGATTTGTTCTATATGTGCTGTTTACTTTGTCATAATAAAATGCTATGAAATATGCCTCAGTTTTTTATATTCTGAATTATGAGCAGTTAGCGATAAAATTTTGTATGCACCACGTCAGTAAACTGTCTTTATCAGAATCGCCTGTTATTCGCCTCGCTTCGCTCGTCTTATAATTTCAAGCCCGTCCGATAAAGAATCACTTTACTGCCTTGGTACATAAATAACTATTTACTTCAACAACATTTTAAATTTATTTGTATTCCAACTCGCGGTAAGAGTATACATTCACCAAAACGTACCGTGGAATGTAAATAAACATTATATTCACTAACTTTTTGGGAAATGTACACATTTTACGGTCATCAATACGAGTTCCTGATGTGCATTCTACACGATATAGATATTAGAAGTTGCCTTCAGTTCTGTAATTAACACATGAAGCACCATATTTTTCACAATGTGTGTTGATTCTGAGAAATATATTAGTCTATCAGATCAGTTGATAGCAGGCGTTTGTACCAAAATGGACACGACAATAGTGAAAATTAAGCTAACCCAAACAATAATAAGTGGAACAAGAAAATCGGCAGTGACTGTATAAAAAGGCTATTTATTTAAAAAAAGATTAATTATATGTTTTGAAGGCTGCTAATGCATTTAAAAACATGTATGACAAATTGTGTGTATTGCTGAAAAATACAGGATCACAGAGACTACAAACTACTTAATAATAATAATAATAATAATAATAATCGTCTTTATTATTTTCAAATAAATATATACAAGAATAATGAATAACTAACCTAGATATTTTTGAAAATAAAGGGCGAAGTTTATTTTTGTTAGTGTTGAATTCATACTTGCCGACTTCTGCTTTAGAAGATCAAGATAGATTTTACCGGTAGATGTAAACTTGACCGCTTGAAGAATTATAATCTTCTTAATAAAAATACGCCCCAAAATACGGTAAGTAATCTGGGTCGATCGTAGGTAGAGCCTAGTATTAGAAATACGCTTATTCTGACAATGTTACAACATCGTAATTAGAATTTAACTTTCAAAAGCGTTTAATGATTAATTTATTGAGAAGGGTGAGAAAGATGATTGAAGAAGGAATACAGTGTTGAAAAAATTGCCGCGTAAATTGTACAACTGTCAAGTAACCTTTCTTTTCAAAAGTGTCATTGAAGCTTTTCCTTTTCTAGAATTGAAGCGGCCAAGTTAATATTCCAGAAATCATACCAGTTAGAGCATCGTTAATTGAAAAAATAATCTTATGGTTTCCACCAAACCGCACACATCAATTTTTTCCAATGCGGATTTGGATCTGACCAGTAGGTACCGACAATTGATGTCAGTTAACAGTGCCGTTGAGAGATGATAGGTTTGTTCGTAGAAAGAATTTCCAATCGTTTGGAAATTTCTCAAACTTTGACATTCCGTTTGTGATTCGTTGTAAATCGATTGGCAATTTTTGTTGTACGAAAGGGTGGAAAATTTTGACATCACGATAGTGATGTCTTTGATGAAAATGAACTAAAAGTTCTTCATCACTTGAAGAAGAGCTTGAGTTATGGTCATACATCTAAAAAAAATGAAGAATAAGTAAATAATTTTGTAATGTGTGTCATTCTTTGGACATCCTAATATGAAGCCAGAGATTTTTTTAAATATCCGGTATTACAGCATCCAAATGCTTTTACTTACGTTTTATTTCAGAAGGAACTGACTGGTTAGCTATTGCCGTGTTTTTTCCACAATTACACAAAAATAGTAAAAATATGTCACTTTCTACAGCCCAACCAGCATCGAAACATACATAAAACGTTCGAAGTACGTTACCAGCGGACAAAAGTTATGTCTAGAATACGTACTCCACTGTACGTAGTACGTACACAGCACATTTTTGGGATGTACATTTTCCACAATGCAGTATGTCCAGAGTACGTACAGGAATTACATACAATAGACGTACACATATTATAGCTAATTAATATTATATATGTACATAAAACTAATACACCCCTAGTTGAAACAAAGTGATGACCGCAAACAATTATTCTTTCTCTCTTTTTCATATAATATCCTTGTCGTACTTGTGTAATCCGAGGCGAGGGTTCCATAAGGATTTTCGCAATCTGTATGTACAGATTCACTTTTTTCGATACACAATAAACTAGATATAGGGTGTATGGTGTATCGAAATAATATATTGAATATATATAATGCACATTAAAATATCTATGTGTTTTGTTATGACCGTCTCGCCCCCCTGAACTCCTTAGTCCTTACATACTTAGACTAATAACGGTATGAAAAAGGTGTAGTTGCCACCATCTCCTAGCACTAATAAATATTGCACATTGAAATACACTTGGCCCACGATTTCGCTGTGGTACGATACATAGCTCAGACCAATAACGGTATGAAAAAGACGAAACTACCGCCATCTATCAATGTCAATATCAAAATAAACATATTTTGTACATCCAGAGCACGTACACAAAGTACGTTAAAATGAGTTTGTCCTAAGTACGTCCTTACTACTTATCGTAGAGTACGTACAACCAATATCCTTCACTGTACGTACTTATTTTATACATATTTTGTTTACTATCGGACAAGGACGTAACAACGTAAAAAGAGTCTTAAATGTACGTACACTGGACATATTCTGCTGTTTGGGAGCATCACAATAGGTAGGAAATTCTTCCTACGAACGAACCTAATACACATGTTCAAACTAAAATTTTGATCCCGGTCAGCAAATTATTCTGATAGTTGGCAACTGATCCGAAGTCGCAAGCTTCTTTCTTCGAACAAGGATTTTCAAATCACCAACTGACAAATTGTTTCTACGAACGCATTTGTTTTTGACTGTTATACGAACAAACCTCAGTTATCATTACTCAATACAAGTGGATCTAAGGAATCATTTTGAAATTCTTGAAACTTCTCACAAAACTCTTATTTCCATTTCCAGCTAATTCCAGGTGGTTTTAAATTTCGTATGGAAGAAAGTTATTGGAAAAAAATGTTTATACCGACATTCTGTTAATATCATGATTTCTTAGCAATTAATTTATAATTATTCAAGGATTATGTTCGCCAACTAGTAAGTCATCTAATCTCATCTTCGCGACAAATATTGCTCTGGATCCTTTCCTAGATACTCCTACCGTCAGAATTCAATTCAAATACATTTTTCTGTAGCAATACCACAGAACACCTTAACTATACAGAAGCGTCTTTCAAGCGTTCTGACAAAACGAAATTTCTTTGCACACACGCGAAGCTTGGCTTGTTGTTTGTCAAATGATTGAGGTTATTTCTGAAACTATATTTAGGATATTAAAGTTTTTTGAGTACTTCAAAACGTTCATCCATGCAAAATTCAGTTGACAAATACTGAAAATACTATTTGAACATTAAATAGGTACACCACTCCGGTGGTATTTTACACTCTTTCCGAAATAAGAGGTTATTTGGTATTTTTCATATCTACTTCACGTACTTTTTATAAACGCGTCGTAAAAGTGCCTAGTAACTGAAATTATTTTGGTAAATATTCAAGTTTTCCGTATGTATGTGTTGGAAATAAGTGAATGTAGATTGCTGATCAATATAGGAAGCATTCAGAACAATTCGGTAGAAAAAATTAATGTTCAAAATTATTTAGACATTCCTAGGGCCCTTTCTTTAGATGCAATTGAAACTGTCCCAATTTGAGTTCAGGAGCATAAATGCTAAGTAAGGTCTACACAATTAAAACTATGATATTGCGCGAACCAGCTTATCAGAGGTTCCCAAGGCAGATCACTACTTGAAATATAAATCAACCGACAGTTTAAATTTACCGCCCAGAAATGACATTAAGGCCCAGTTGTTCACTTACGGTTCAAGCCTTGGTTCTACTGAACTAAGTTCAGGGATGAACTAGGTTCAGAAATATGTTTTCGTTGTACAGGTCATATTTAAGCCCAGCTCTACAAAACTTGGCTTAAGGAAAGATATGTTATGTTGGTAGCGTTTGCACGTGCGCAGTTGATTCTTTCTGTCAAAGAATCAAATTTTATTTGTAAGAATATGAATTTTTCACGAGGTTTTTGATCTATGTCCATGAGTTGTAATAAGTGTGAAGACTGAAGTGAGACCTGCCTAATAGAAAACATTAATCCACGATTTTTTTCAACACAACGTATCAAAACGTAGGAATATACTGTAAGTTTTACAAATAGCCAATAATTCATAATTTTGGGAGGATATGGCTGAGGGTAAAGGATCAGCTAAATTTACTTCCACATACAATAGTTAAATACTGATATCACAACGATTAGGACAAAATAATCTAAAAAATAAGGTTATGTTATAATAGAACTAGGTTTAAGCGCCCAAATTCGGCCGCTTAGTTGAACTTGATAAAGCGGCATCCAGTAAACCAAGCTTTACCTTGAACTAGCTTTGTACAACTGAACTTTGAAATTTGAACCAAGTTCAACCTTGAGCTCTGCTTGAACCGAGACTGAACTGGGCCTAAACAAGCCAAGCTTTAAATCAAGGTCATGAAAATTTGACCCCAAAAGATCAAAGAGCCGCCGTCAAGTTGCGTTTCTGTATAGTTAAGGTGTTCTGTGGCAATACTAGAGACTTTTAGCTTGTCTTGAATTTCTCACGTATCCGTATACGTAACAAACTGCGCTTGTGTAGACCCGTTACGTCTCAGCCGATACGATGCGTTGAACGTATTGTCACGCACCCTACTCCGTATACTTAAACGTATCCCGACCAAAGTCACTATTCCGTGCTATTTGTGCTATATTACATTATCTTCCTCGTATAGCAGTCATGGATTATTTAATATTGCCCCCATTTTACGTTTTACAGAAATATAAAAAGGAAAAATTAAAAAACTTTGAGCTTATACAATTAGAAACAGAACGAAGTGATACGTTTTCTGCTAAAAAGGCTTTCTTGACAATTTCTTTACGTCAACGTAACTCCAATACGGATACGGATACGTGTAAAAACTTATGACCAGCTAAAAGTGTTTACTAAGGACAATTACAGAGAGTTTTAATTGGTGTTAAAATGTAGCATCATGCGTTATGAACATTTTGGTTTTTTCTCCGCTCTATTATCTCTGTTATCAAAGAAGTTACACACTTTGAAAAGAAACCCTTCGAAGTAGCTGTTCATCTTGCAGTCCTGATCTCTGTGCTTCTGTGCAATTCAACATCTTTTTTTAGACAATGGTACTGATAAAGCACAAGCGAATAATATTGTTTGTTTATACATCTTTATACATTATCGTTTCAAACATTTCATATCAATTTTTACGGCTAGTTTAGCAGTAAATGAACTGAGAAAGACAAGACAAACAAATGATTTCGTATCAATATAATAAATTATTATTAGGCAACAGCTCGGAACTATATACTCTCCGCAATTTCTCACTCAACCATTCTCTTATTCCGTTCGTACTGTAAATATTCAGCGTTTATGGTAGAAAAAAAAACCATGCCGACGGTGTATTCTTTAGGTCTTAGTAGGACATCATATAGGAAAATCCCAATGTGTATAGTTTGTTGAAGATCGTCGTGATACTTTACGTAGTTTTTTTATTATGTAATGCTTATAATATAAAATAATCACATTATTATTACTTAGCGGCAATTTTGAATGATCCAAAACAAACGATATTTCCACGGACTACTTGGTTCATACCCACGATCGAAAGGTCAATTTTCTATACGCGACATTGCACTCATTTAAATTTCATTGTGGAAGTAACCCTTATACAATAGATCCGATACCGACTAAGAATTCATTGAATATTCTAATAAGTAATAATTATTATACTATTACAAAATCATCTATGAATACTTAGTGTTCACCAGTGGCTTACTTAGATCAAATCTGCTGAAATAATGAAACATAAAAGGAAAATAAGTTATTAGGTTATAATATACTGATTGTCCTAGCAGTGGAATCTAAAATATAATTCTGCAACTATAAAACATGCTTGTTAATAAAAATAATACCTTTAGCAATCTTCGGAACTTATAATAAGTTGACAATTGAGCTCCTACATTTTTTTCATTAACATTAAGTTCACATGCCATTAACTGATTCCAATCAATCAAAAGAGAATGTTCTGTTCCATTGAAGCATTAATGGGAAATATTGTGCTAGTAATAAATCAACAAGTCACAATCCCCGCTGGTATATTTAAAGGCGCAATTAAATAGTGCGTGGTCCACACGCCGTGTTTCAAAAATGGGCTATCCCAGCTCTAAGTTCGGAGCTAGTGACACATGTGTGGCCAACAAGTGAATGCTAGCCACAAAACTGTTTGGAATGTTTTAAATGAACAGGCATGGCCCCCAAGGTCACCCGAATACAATCCTCTGGATTTTCGTGTGTGAGAATATTTAAACTCACTCGTTTACACAACCCCGATCTTAAATTTGGAAGATCTTCAAAGTTGCCTCATACGATGCTGTAATGTTACTCGCAATACTCCTGACTTCTTCGAACGTATTCGGTAATCCATTAGACGTCGAGTGAATGCTTGTATTTAAGCTGCACATTGGCTCTGAAATGTACTACTTTTATTTCCATGTTTATCACAATGTTAAAATATTGAATACACTTAGCGATAAAACTTAAAAACATATTACACATGTTTATAGGGCTTTACGTCTTAAAATAGCACAACAATATTTCAGATTACTTTTGAAACACCCTTTATATAAAATTTAGCTCCCAAACTATAACGTTGAAGTTTTGTACGTTTTATGTCCTGTTGAAATAATCAGTTTTGCGATCAGCTGAGATAACATACCGTATTTTGGAGCGTCTTTTAATTGAGATCTTAAACACAGACCAGATATATTTTAAATCCTCAGGCGGGCGGGTTAACACCTGCCCTCCCGAATAGTATATTATCCAATAATAACAGTCATTATTGTCATACGAGTTGCACACCATTCTTCCTACTCCTAAAATTAATTTTATCATTAGATATAAACAAATTTCGAGAACGAGTGAACTTCAGATAACTGTCACAGCCATATCGGATATTGACCGATTATTGGGATGCTGCATTTCTATTGGATGTAAAAAAAAATTCGAGTCCTACTTTGGGATCTTGATCAGACTGCAAATACTTTTTCTCAAAAGCCTAGGTCTAATATCATCAATTCATCAATCATTATTCAGACCACGAAAGACTACATTTCTACTTCCTTTAATTTTTGAAATACTTGAAAACATGTGATTTATTGGAAAAACAGTTCATTGTCATTTTTTATTATCTTCAACATCATTTCGTCTACATATCCATCTGATGTTTAAGACTCCCACATTTATCATCAACTCAATTTTTCCGAATACGGACCAAAATTAACTTAAGTGAAATAAAAGGAAGAACAGTAAACGTTTTTAAAATAAAAATATCCTAAGAATGAAAATACTACTTCCATAATATTGACTTATTTGATGGTGAAAATCAAGCTTTTAATATTTCTTTTCTGAATAAATGTTAATTTACCCTTTTGAAATAAATAAATTTGAAACACTCAAAATTAATCGCTTCAAAAAAAAAATAATTCCCACCTTTCATTTTTCAAATAAAAACTTATAAACAACACCACTGTTTGTTACATTATAAATGCTTGCAGGTAATGTGCAACCAACATGATCTTCCGGTTGTGCCTTCAACTAAAAAGTATTATTTTTTTAACTTTGTATTGTGCTCGTTTAGTGTTGACCTCATTTAAATTTATGCAATTTATAATAAGATAGAGCTTTGTGCACCCTGACCTGTACTAGAGTTTAAAACAGTTACAAGCGTTGTTTACGCAACTTTTCTGATTACAAATAAATAGTATAGGTCACGAAATAAAGTAGGTAAACGTATGAATGCACTTGTCTAGCTGATTTATCGTCTTCGATACTGTATAACGGAGACAAAACTTAAAGAAATAAAAAAGATAGTTAGTTCAAGAATGGATAACAAATATAAATGACATACTTTTGCATGCGCGGGAACCATCCTACTGAGCATTTTTAGGTACGTTTCCCACAGTTTGATTTAGATATTTTGCGATTGTATGATTCAATTTACGTGTTAGTCAGTTGAATGAATTACATACAATTTTTTTTTCAAATTTCACCGAATAGTTTTGGCAAATAGGTGGTTGTTGGTTACTATTCAAAATTTATAATTAGTTATAGGAACCATGCTGCTTTGTGAGTGAATGGCTTCGGTTGAATTTGGATAATCCATACAGTATATTGCTACTCATCAATATAATTGTATAATTGGGTGATTGTAAAATGGAAAAAAATCCTAGTTAAGAAACCAGAACACTATTTAAATTTTGAAAGAAGTTAATCATAAAAAGAGCATTAGAAAAAAATCTATGTCCTTTGACTGCTACTACTGCTGGAAATAAATCAAATATTGTTGCACACAAACAAACAGACTTTGTCAAAATATGAGTTTCATATTAAAGGCCCATCCCCAATCAATTTAGTGGCGAAGTGGCACTTCGGCACGCGTGCTGGAACAATGACGTTTAAACGTAAGTATCCTCAATTCAATTTAGTGCTGACATGCGCGCCGATTTGGAAGTGCAAGCTGTAAGCTTTTTCGGTGCGTGCCGAATTGTGTCATGCGCATTTAATCATGGGAAAAATAATTTAGGTCCCCTAACCCTATTTTAGTTTATTTTTGTAAACAAACATAGGTACATTATTTTCTAATATCGTAATTATACAGTGCTATTCAAAAGTCCCCTCCCCCCTCGTATCTTTTGAACGGCTACACTTACATTAATAAAATTTGGAGGGTGGGAACAAAGTGTTGTAAACTTATCTACGAATGGTAACAGGTGACGTTATAGTAATAGATGACGACACAGTGCCACTCTAGCCAATAATTTTAAATAGGACCTTATGGCAAGTGATATCTCGTTTGAAAGGCATTGACATTGGCTACATAGCCATATTAATTTTGTTTGGGTTTACACTAATTTTGACGAATAAATTAAATAAATACCAAAATTAATATTTCACATTTGAATATTGAAGATTTTTCAGTCCGCCTCTTGTTAGTTGTCAAAAAAAATAACGTTTTCAATTCAATAGTATTTGTTGCTTTGCAAAGGTTTTCTAAATAGCTTAAATATTTAATTTTATCATTGTTTAACGAGACGTTTAAGAGTTTACATAGGCAAAATGGTACGAACTCAAGCCGACAAAGTAGCAGCTATCTTAATAATTGGTGAATCTAGAAAGAATCTCCATGAAGCGGAACGTTTATTTAATGAGAGATACCCAGATCGCCCTATTTCGAGAACTTATTTGAGGGAGCTTCTTCGCAAGTTTGGAGCAACAGGTAGTGTCCAAGATGCCAAACGATCTGGTCGACCAACATTTAGTGATGATAAAAAAATTGATATATTTGCTGAAATGGTAGTAAACCCTACTTCCTCTTCAACTAAAGTTGCGTCTATCTGTGAAGTAAGTAAAAGTACAGTACAGAGAGTGTTGGCTGAAAATAAATTTCATCCAGTGACACAAATCCTCACACCTTTCGTGAACAACATACCCAATTTCCAGAAAAAGTCAATGTTTGGTCAGGTGTTTTGGGAAACCCCATAGTTGGTCCTGTCTCCCTAAATTCAAATTTAAGCGGTGAAATGTATCTGGAGATGTTACAAAAAAATGCAATTGAGCCGTTAATTCTTGAAATTCTGGAAGATAATCCAGATGAATTCGGCCATCTGGAAATAACATTTCAACAAGGTGGTGCTCCTGCACATTATAATGGTGCAGTAAGACGTTACCTGGATGAATAATATCGAGGTAGATGGATCGACCGGCGAGGTTCTATAGAATGGCCACCTAGGTCACCAGATCTGACACTATTAGATTTTTTTCTATGGGGGTACTTGAAATCCAAGGTTTATACTACGACACCAGATAGCATTGGCGTTTTGAAAGAAAGAATTATTGAAGAATGCGATGCAATTTCAGCTGACACATTCGAACGAGTGCGACAAGAGTTTACTAATAGGATGTATTACTGTCAGGAAGTAGACGGAGTACATTTCGAATACTTGCTATAAGAATCCATTGTTGATATTTGATTAATTAAATTTTAAAAAAATAATTTCAATAATTTTGGTATTTATTTAATTTATCCGTCAAAATTAGTTTAAGTCCAAACAAAATTAATATGGCTATGTAGCCAATGTCAATGCCTTTCAAACGAGATATCACTTGCCATAAGGTCCTATTTAAAATTATTGGCTAGAGTGGCACTGTGACGTCATCTATTACTATTACGTCACCTGTTACCATTCGTAGAGAAGTTTACAACACTTCATTTTCATCCTCCAAATTTGACTAATGTACGTGTAGCCGTCAAAATATACGAGGGGGGGAAGGGACTTTTGAATAGCACTGTATTAATTTGTTGTCTTTGATAAGTAGTAATTACTTTTATTTACAAGAATAATCACAGGTTGAACTTTTTAATTACCTCGTTACCTTAAAATAACAATGAAAATACGCATGTGCGATAACATTCAGGCAGACTGAATAGACAGGATTGAAGATGGGTATCCGTTTTGCAGCACGCGTGCTGAAGTGCCACTTTGCTAGCAGATTGATTGAGGATGTAGCTTAAGTCATGTAGCTCACAGGAAATTCACAATCTATTACGTTCTTTCAATTAAGTCATTTTAGCGAAATACTGAACAATACAACTGCGTCGCATATCAGAACATACCAAGCTTTATATTGGTCTATTTTCACTGTGAAAGGGTCTGATTTTATGTATTGTTTCCAGTGTTAAGAAAAACATCATCATAATCAACATCAGAGTATACGGTGTACCGTAATCATCCTTTTGTATGCCGTTTTGGTCCTTGTTATAGTTCTTATAATTAAAGTCCTGATCTCCTGCTTGTCCTTATCCAGCGATACTTCTGTTTTCAGTTTTGTCCTCAGTTTTGTCCTCTGCTGTTCATATAATTTGAGATAGGTAGTTCTCTTTGCCAGATGTAAACGGATATCCAGTCTGCATGGCTCATGGTCTATAAATTACAGTTCACTTTTTCGTAGCCCAGGATTTCCTTTATCTTGATTTTTTCCTCAAAAACTTGTAATAAGCTCCCTCTCTCTCTCGGTCTCGCATGGCTGATAAGTTGTTGAAGTTATTATATTGTTCACTTTCATCTTCTGGCTCTGTTGAAACTGTGAATCGATATAGGAGAATGAATATCTACCAATAATTCAAAAATAATTTTCAGCAAAAAAATCGACAAAAGAAGCAAGCACCGACAACATTTTCTTGATTTGTAGATTCTAAATATCCTCACACAATGATTCTGTAACCTTGTTAGTTTGTTAGAGGAAGGACTAGTAAAGAGTACAGATGAAATACACTTTCCATTTTTCATATCTACTTGAACGATTGAAATACGAATTTTGAATAATTTTTTGCAGGTTGTAGTTTCTTCAAAACTCTCGAACAGTATTAGATTCGATTAGATTTTATGAGTTGGCTAATTGGCCTATTCAACTGTGACCTTTCCAGATCTATTGTGGTCCTCTGAATCCAGATTACATTCTCCAGACCGCATTTTTTTTTAGCCATTCAGCATCGAGACTACATCTCATGTGATTTCTTGTCGGTGGCTTCTCATCACCTAGTACAAGAAACCGCACATTCGCCATGCAATCACATCAGCTTTGTATTCCTGTTAAGCTTACAGTGCCCTGTTAACACACATACTACGGCTTCGGCAGTTTTCCTATCTTTTCTTATTAGGTCCTCTAACGAAGTTTCGCCTGTCTCCATCCTGGTGATTTTACCCATCATTCTAAAGATTTCGGTACCACTGACTTCCTTGTGACCATCTTAGATTAGATAAGATTAGAATTGGAGTGGTTCTTTGTCCTATCCCACTGCGACCTCTGCAGACTTATTGGGGTCCTCCCTATATTTAGAGCTCGATATACTT
This sequence comes from Galerucella tenella, assembly GCA_910591685.1. Classification (NCBI taxonomy): domain Eukaryota; kingdom Metazoa; phylum Arthropoda; class Insecta; order Coleoptera; family Chrysomelidae; genus Galerucella; species Galerucella tenella. Next base: position 68,881 of record CAJUYH010000172.1, on the reverse strand, counting down.
CGATATGCTTCATTCTTTTTATTAGACTCATTAGCCTAGTTACCGCCACCCTCGCGTAGTTTTGCCCTCGGTATTAATTTTGTCATATTCTATTCAGCGAGTAAGCAGTTCAACACTCCGTTTTCAAGATTTTCAACTTTCGATTGCTATAAGACACTTTCTCACATTGTACAATTTTTAAAATGATACATTAGTAGTAGTTGCTTATGTTTCCAAGATAATTTTATCACAAAAGTTTTTAAGAGATTTGTAGTTCACATTTCTATAATTAAAATGAGTAATTTGAGATTTAGTTTCATTTGGTACGTAATCTTTTGCAGCAACCATCACACTAATTGGTAAGACCCAACTATAAAAATGTTAGACGGGATTTCCGATTTATCTAAAAATCAACTGACCAGAAAAGTTATGAGGTATGCTTCATAAAACAATGTGTTACTTTGTGAGGAGTGTTCTAATTTTATAACCCAACGCAATTATGTAAAGACAACCTCAACAATTTATTAACATAAAAAATTGTGGTTAACTTGTGGAAAGATTATAAAATAGTTCCTCGCAGTGGACAGAGGTGTACGTGTACATCTTCATATTTACATAGAACATACTTTTGTAAAATATATAGGCTGATCACTTCGAATGATACCAGAATCCAAATAATTAAAACCGTAAAAGTTACGAGATAGGTTAAGTTTAGGTAAATTTGCCTTTTTAGGAGACCAATTCAATGGTATACCAAAATATGATGTCTGAAATGTGTGTTATTTTCATAGTTGGGTACACGAGGCAAACAAAAAATGTATATTTTTCTATTACTAGCTCCAGCACGTCCGTATTTGACAAAAAATGGTTTCATTTAGAACACGAAACGTCATACAGAAGAGGAAATTACTTTCTGAGCTAGACAATGTCAAACCGTATGATTTTTTTAGTTTTTTGATATTTTCAAAATTGAACGTGTTACTGGCTAATGATGACAATGACAAATTGACATTTTTGGCCTTTCTAGTATAAATTACACATATTTCAGACATTTCACCTAAAACTGCAACTTTATAGTCCTTCAACTTATCTCGTTACTTCAGCGATTTCCTGAGTTGCAATGCTGATACCATTTAAAATACCAACATTAATTGGCATATACAGGGTGAAGCATTAGAAACAGTCCACCTCAAATATTGTTGGCGGGGGAGGTTTTTGCGGCAAACCCCTAGACATATCGATTTTGTTTTCGAGAGGGACAACTTTTGATAGTTAACTTATGGTTGTACGGTCATTACTCTAAAAGGGGTGACTACCCCTTTGAGAATCTTCAATGGCGTGGGGGGTCGAGTGGCACATAATTTGAAAGGTATTTCGATTCTCTTTGAAGACATGCCAACATTTTTGTGTTAAGTGTTTAAATTAATGACAAAAACCAGCTGGAAGTGTGAGTGGAATAAATAAAAAAAAGGTTGACAGAAAAGTTTTAGTCAAAGTTAGTGTTCAAATTGTAATCCGTTTACTTTCAAACAGTAATTAGAATTAGTAGAAGAATTAGTCAAAGCAAAACTGGGTTATATACCTGAAGCATGGAGAAGGGCAATAGTAACCTTCATTCCAAAAACTGGAAAAAGGGACACAACAAACCCCAAGTCCTTTAGATCAATTAGTCTAACATCGTTTGTACTCAAAACGATGGAAAAGGCTATTGATAACGATATTAGAACGGAAATCCTAGAGAGACAACCTCTCCACCCATGTCAGCATGCTTACCGGGCAGGCAGATCTACGGAGACTGCACTGGTACAGCTGACGGAGGATATCCGAGGTGCTCTAGACAACCAAGAAACTGTAGTATGTGCATTTTTGGACATAAAAGGAGCTTTTGACAATACTCCACATGAGGCAGTCAGGAGAGCATTGAACAGAAGAGGTGTAGACAGCACAAGATCCAAATGGATGTCGGAACTGCTCACCACAAGAATAGCAGAGACGAGGACGAGCAAAGACCATCTGCACTACCAGAGGATGCCCACAGGGAGGAGTAGCATCCCCATTAATGAGGAGACTGACGGTTGACGAACTCCTGTGTGGTTTGACTGATCTCGGAATATCCTGCCAAGGATATGCCGACGATATTGTCATAACAGCCAGGGGGAAATTCGAAAACACCCTTTGCGATATTGTACAAAAGGGTCTGAACTATACAAATAGCTGGTGTAGGCAAGTGGGACTTGGCATCAACCCCACTAAAACCATCCTGATAGCATCCACTAAGAAAAGAAAACTCAACCTCAAAACCATAAAACTTGATTGGAACGAGATTGAATGGAGACAAGAAGTCAAGTATCTGGGTTTAACTCTAGACAGTAAACTCCTGTGGAACAAACACGAAAAGGAGACTACATACAAGGCAAAAATGGCTATAATGGTGTGCAGAAATCTGGCAGGAAGAAACTGGGGCTGTAATCCAAAAATCCTGAGCTGGATGTACACTGCCATAGTGAGACCAATCATCACTTATGGAGCCATTGCGTGGAGTAGTAGAACTAGCCTATTGACGACGAGAGAAAACCTCTCCAAAATTCAAAGACGAGCCTGTATATGCATTACAGGAGCAATGAGAACATGCCCAACGGCAGCCATGGAAGTGATTCTCAACATCACCCCTTTACATATGGTGGTGGAAAGTGTTGCAGAAAGAACAAGATACAGACTAAGTAGGAAGGGGATCATTAAAAAAAACCACCTTCTTAGAAATCAGACAACCTGGGACATGCCACAAGACGGTATGATGAGAAAGTATAACTTTTCAAAGAAATTCGTTACGGAAATGAGCAACAAGAAGGAATGGGATCCAAATACTATTACCAGACTTGGATAGAATGCCATTCAATGGTACACAGACGGCTCAAAAGCAATAGAAGGAACTGGGATAGGAGTGTTCGGTCCAGGAACCAAACACTCTGAAGGCTTGGGAAAAACCCCAAGTATCTTTCAAGCGGAAATCCACGCCATAAGAAAGTGCGCCCAGTTCAATATTGATAAAGGCTACGGAAGACAAAGGATTATCATAATGTCGGATAGTCAAGCAGCCATTAAGGCACTGAGCTTTTGTGTAATCAGTTCCAAAATGGTGTGGGAATGCCCAGACAAACTCAATGAACTAGGCGAGAACAACATAGTCACCTTACTATGGATTCCAGGACACACTGGAATAGAAGAAAATGAAATAGCAGATGAACTAGCAAAGAGGGGGACTGAAATACCTTTCTGGGGACCTGAACCTTTTTGCGGAATCAGCTTCAATGTAATATTGGAAGAAATAAGTAAAGCCGATAAAAAGAATAGATCTGGCCATTGGGAAGATCTAGTAGGGCTTATACAATCAAAGACTCTTCTAAGTGACTACAACCTGATGAGATCAAAAGAATGCATAAGTCAAAGTAAAACTGCGCTAAGAGTTTTAACAGGGATCCTAACGGGACATTGTCGCCTGAATGGGCACCTGAAAAAGCTCAAAATAGTGGAGGAAGAAGAATGCAGATTTTGTGGAATGGAAGAAGAAACCTCCATCCACATACTTTCCAACTGCACAGCACTTCAGAATCCTAGAGCACGGCACCTAGGAGATTACTGGATAGAAGAGGAACATTTGCCTAAGTTGAAGCCTGCAGACATCCTAAAATTCCTCCAGGAAATAGGACTAAATGAACTACTAGTTTCTGAGACTCTCCTCAGAAACTGAGTGGGGCACAATAGATCTTTTAGGTCTCAGTGAATGTCACCCCAAAACACACAGATACAGATACAGATTCAAACAGTAATACAACCTGTGTTCAACACTGTCTCGAACATTTTGTAACATAACAGGAGCTATTTCATCACATGCCACAGTTATCCGGTGGAGGAGATCTTCTAAAGAGTTCGGTTGCGTTTTGTTAACAACACATTTCAAATAATCCCATAAGAAAATTTCCAACGGTAATAGACCAGACAATCTTGGGGGCCATTCAATGGAACCTCTTCTACCAATCCAATGTGCGGGAAAATGTTGATCTAAAAAGTCACGTACAAGAGCTGCATAGTGTGGTGGAACGTCATCCTGTTGAAAAAAAAATCATTCTCTGGGATCTGATTATCGTATTCCATTATCTCTACAATTTGAGGGTAGATGAGGTCTTCGAGCAAATTAAGATAAGATTCACCCGTCAAGTTATGAGGTAGGAAAAACGGACCAAAAATATTATTTCCAAAAACCCCAGCCCAAACATTCAATTTTTGTGTAGCCTGTGTGTATGTTGTTCACTCATAATTGCAGGATTTGCATCACTGCAGTATCTGTAATTATGTTTGTTTGCGTGACCATTGAAAAAGAACGCGCATTCGTTAGAAAAAAAAAAGTGCGTGTTGTCCACCTGTCTTCCAGTCATCTCCTCACAAAATTGGATACGGCGATCTGGATCGTCTTCGTTGAGTTCTTGCACGAGATGAATCTTATAGGGATGAAATGTATGCTGTTTCAAGACCCTCTGAATGCTTCTACGTGGAATTCCCGTAGCTGCTGCTGTTTGTCTCGTGCTTGAAGTGGGATCCAATGCAACATGTCCAAAAAGTGCAACCTGTGTAGCCTCGTTAGTAACAGGATGTTATCTTTCATTTTTTCTGTTAGAAACGTTTCCGGTCTCCATGAACTTAGATATTAAATTTGTCTCGTAGGGATGTCTTACATTCTTACCGGGATGACGTTCATTGACAACTCTTACAGCTAACCGCGCAGACTCGTTGTTTCTGAAATAAGTGCATTTGAAAGAAGTTCATTATTTTTGATAACGCTAGCTGAAAATTTGGTCTAGATGTCGAATTTATTCGTAGATGTCAGATACGGGCAGCATTTTTAAGAAGTTAAATTACTCTTGAAACTGAAACCATACCGGAGCATTAAAATAAAATTTTAAAAAAAGATGATGGTTTAATTCTCCGAAAATGAAAATAGAAACAAAATTGGAATTATTTTAGTACTGATTGTTCATTATTGTTAAGTAGGCTATGACAATAACCTAAAAACATGGAGCTAGTATTAAGAGGAGTCGCTACGCCTGTCATGAAAGTGGTATCGGTCTCGCCATTTTACTACCACTACTCTGTCAACTTGACATTAGTATTGTTTTGTGGATGTGAATTGGGTATTTTTGGATTTTCTTTTTGTTAGTGTCGTTTTTTTCTATTTAAATAATTGAACAATAATGGTTTCTTGTGATTCATGAACTTGTAGAAGTAGAGGCAGTGTAAATACGAAAAAATTATCAGGAACAACATATCATAGGTTAGTAAACAATCGAAACAGGACTGAACTGGAATATATTTCTTTGTGCTTCAATAAGTTTCATTCAACTTCATATTATACCTATTTAATGTTTGTAGATTTCTTAGAACTCCATCAATAAGAGATATGTGGTTGAAATTTGTGAAAAGAGGTTTTTGGCAGCCAACAAAATACAGTGTTTCTATATTATCAATTTCATCTTGTCAAAAGGACGATAATGTGCACTTTAACGAAAAAAACCACATCTAATCAAAAATTCAGAAAACCGCTACGCTATACCTAGGTGAAAAAGAATTTCCCTAGTGAATATATTTTTATTGATTGAAAATTTAAATAGTCGACGCCCTATTGCTAACATCACAATGTCACTCATGTGATACCACTTTCCTATTACAAGATAGTCGACTGTGTCATCCCCTCTTAATAGTAGCTCCATGCCTAAAAATTATACACACTGAATACAATAATGATCGTATTTTATAATTTTTTTTTAAGAGGAAAGTGAGTGGAATAACCACTATTTACGCTTCACGAAGATAAAGGGTGTTCCATTGAAAAAAGTTATTATTTTATCAACCTCTCAAGAATGGTACGCCACTGTAATAAAACTGTCCTTATAACCTTCGCGCCACTGGGAGCAAAATTTTATATCAATTGGATAACGGTACAGCAACCCATGAAATACGAACAAAGAAATAAAAATCCATTTTTATGCATAAGATGTGAAGTTATGAAATTATTACACATTTCCTTTTGACATATTGAGAATGGAATTTCAAATCTGCAACACTCTGTGACGTCCTTATTTTCCAAATAAGAAATACTGTAAGATGTTGAGTGAAATAAAAATCTGTTAATAGAGAATAAAACGAATAATACTATTGAAGAAATCGAGATTTTGATGTAAACTATTTATCATGTTATCGACAATGCAATATATTTAATGCGTTTAATTTGGGTCACACTATAGAACAACCGTGTGAAGCTAGTTTTATGCATGGAATAACTCGATATGTATTTTTTTTGGTTTAGTTATCGACTGTGAACGAATCGAACAGCAAATTTCAATTACATCGTCCGACCTCACACTTGGAATACTTATTGCGGCTTGTGTGGTACTCGCATAGATCTATTAATGGTCGTTCCATCATATTGGTGGGACAACTTTTGCATTTCTATAGTATATCGATAAGCTAGATGGATTACTCAATTTAAACTGTGCAAGAAAACAGGATGGGAATAAGTGAAATTTCGTATAAATGTTTTCAACTACCAAAACTCATAATTAAAGCTCAATTCTCGTGGAAAATAGCTTTCTGTTGGATTATTTTCAAGATGTTGTATATTAACTCTGATGTGAGACTCGCAATGAGTTCTACTATTTGAACCAAGTATGTAACGAACCGTCCTTTTTGTGATTTGAAAATAGATTCGAAGTGATACAAACTACAAGATCCCAGAAAGGTAGACCATAGAGACCAGAGACAAATAAATTATTAACGAAGTGATAGAAATAAGCTCTTGAAGACATATTTATAGCAAAATCGGCAGATGATGATTTTTGCTGAAGCAACTATATGTAGATACAAACCATTCTATCTGGGAACCAAAAAACGTGGAATTTGTAGATTTTATCAATTTATTGCTTAATACAAGAGGTTGTGAAGTATCTTTGAAATATGGAACTCTAGTTTTCTGTGTTAAGACAAAGTTTTTACTAGTCAAACCAGACTTAATAGTAACTAGATCTTTGGATATGATAGTGTAGCGGTTTCAATTCATCATCTATTACCTAGATAGTTTTTAACGTTAACCATTTAATTTTAATGTGGAAGAGATCCACCACTCACCCTGTTTATATTGCTCTGATACCATCCACTACTTCAGAAATAGTTAAGAATAACTCATTATCACCATACTTTATTTGATTGTGTTTACATTTTCTGACAAGTAACAAATTTCTTATTAATCTTTAAGAGGCCTCTGACCTATTAAGTAAAGTTCAATGAACTGTTCAGCTACCTATTAAGTTAACCTTTGACCTTCTCACCTGGGATATTAAGTAGAAGACTGACCTTGACCTTGTGAGGTTTGGACTGGTCCATAATCCTCCTTTTTTGTGTTCTGGTGCTTTAAAGTGGTCACTCTCTTTGTGCTCTTTCGAAATAATTTCGGATCTAGCCCAGCTACAACTAAAACCAAGTAATACCTTAAGTGGCTATTCAATCGCAGCTAGCGGATTTCCTTCTAACAGGAAAAGGAATAAAACATTGAGGTCACACTCCATCCCTGGTAAGTACCCGCTCTTCTATCTTTCTGACATAGTCATCATGGGAGTGTCGTATTTCAGATTTTTTTTCCGGGTATTATTCCGGGTCCTATTCATGGTCTGAGTCATGGTATTAAACAAGGTCGTCTTCATAGACCTATTCGTGGTCTGAATCATCGTTGTTCTTATCATCACCTTTCCTCGTCATCTATACAGATGTCTTTTCTTTGAGACAATAGGAATAATTAACAGATAGATCTACGAGTAGCAGAGAACTCACCATTAGAGGGCCAGGCCCCTTCGTCTAGTTCCTCCGACCTATCGACTACACACCAACTGGAGCCTTGCAAGTAAGACGATTCCTACTTATCACGATCTGTCCTGTGTTTGTTGTTCGTTGGGACAGTATAGGTGTCTCAGATAGATTGAAGACAACATTTGCAGAGAGTTGAAACTTCCCATACACTCCTAAAATTTATGTAACCTTTTGTGACTACAGCTTTTGTAAGCTTTTAGATAAAAGCTTTTAATACTAATCTCTCAGTGTAATCCAAAAGTATACTCTTGGAATCGATTCTTTAAACTAGTCTAGTTACCTTTTCAGTATTCAAGAGAATTTCAATCCATAGCTGAGACCATTTGTGTTTATTAATTTTACCCTATTTATTAGTTGATATTTTACTAGGCTAGTCTAAAATTTAACAACGTGCTCTCGATTGTCATTTGACATCGACAGCTAGCAGTAGGTCTACGGTGCAAACCACCTACTATCAGGCCCACTCTACACCCAGACTGGTGCAAGTCGTTAAAACTGTGTGACTATCTTTTTAGTAAACATTAAACCTTTAACGAAACCATAAATAATTGTTTATTTGATTCACCTCAACCCCTCTCCGTTGAGGAACCGGGTAGTGCAACTTTTGAAAGTTTATTTTTTTCCTGAAACCCCCTTGTCACCACAACTCCTGTAAAGGGGAAAAACGGGGGTGGCAATAGAGTGCACAGTTGTTACATCTAAATTTGTCAAGGAATCATTATTGTCATTGGTAAATGAAGTGAACTGATTATTCCTTTGTACATATGTGAAATAGTTCATGAAAAACAAACTAAGAACTGGACCCTCAATGAATACAGTAGATCGAGGTTTATTGCTCAGTTCCAAAACAGCTGAATAGCATACCAAAGCAAAGAAGATTGGGGCATCAGTTTTTTGGGACGCGGGAGAATTTTGTTGTTTCATTACCTCGAAAAATATAACGGATCAGCTAGACATAAAAATTCGCACGGAGAGACCCGGTTTAGTGAGGAAAGAAGTTATGTTCCATAAAAATAATGCATGCATACACAAAAGTGTTTGACCATGGCTGAATTCAAGAAGTGGAAGTATGATTGCTTGATTATCTAACCTAACCTAACCTTTTCAGAAATCTGAAACAATTTCTTTGTGGAAAGCGCGAAATTCATAAATGAAGAGCTTCCGGAATTGAACGTTTAGGAAATTATAATAATATACTAGTATATTCTTCGACGAGGGCAGAATAATAGCCATTCTATACAAGTGAAATACTATACTTTCTCCACGACTAAAAACAAATTCCAGTGAGGATCGAACCCTGATCGGTTATAGAGCATATTTATAAAAATGTAAAGAGCAGATATATACGTAACTCATATTTTTGATCGGAACCTTTACATTTATAAACGAAATTAATTTCGGGAGGCGTACATATTCACCATCGCTACTGTTGTCCATTTTTTTTTATCTAGGTATATAATACGTAAAATAATTATTATATAATTATTTTGACGTTTCAAACGACGCGCTGTCAAAATCGATATGCGTTATTAGGTATTTGACGATGTGATTTATTCATTTTAGCGTGAATTCTGAAAATTATAGGATGTGATTGGCGAACGAGAGGAATTCTTTTTCATCATTCACTGGTGTGAAGAATGTATATCATTATGCAGCAAAATATGTGAAAATATTTTGTGCGTTATTATTCAGTCGCGGAGAAAGACATTTTCAGAGTTATACACATTTTTGTCTCATACGATTGTTTGGAGAAATTGATAAAGATAAAAAATTTACAAAAAAAGCCTCGTGTTGATAAAACCGCTGAAAATGACCAGGAAACACACCTCCGTAATGTATGATTTTTTTAAAGCTCTGAGCGTCGGGAACTTTATTTAATAAATTCCATCTAGCAACTAATAAACGTTATGTACATAAAATATCTTGACACTGATTCTAAAATATAGCTTGGTTCGTAATAATTCTTCGAATAGCGCGTAAGGATCTTAACAAATCAAACCACGAAGCCGATTAAATCTCGAGTGATCAATACCGCAGATGAATTTCGAGAAATTCAACCACCCGTATTGATATACAAGAAACAAGCTAATAAACTAATTGAAAGAGACCACCATGTGTTGAGCGTTTCACAACAGCTCATCGGTCTTCATTTAATCAACAATAATTTCATTCTTAGCGACGAGAATGTCAACTAATATTTGACAAATCGCTTATTTCACGGATCACGGAGTATAAAAGGATGTATTAACCGCCGAGTATGGCTGACCTGGTGGAACGCTGTACATTCAAGCCGTAAGCCGGCATTAACGTCGCCAAAGTGTTCCAGGGGTGCGATTTTCGAAACCATTCGGGAGTAAATCGTATACGAAAAATGGCCATTTCCGTATAAAATTTAAATTATCCATTTTTCGACATGCTCAAACGGTAATCGTATACGAACACTTCCGTATAGCTTGTTTCGAGTGGGTATATTCAATTCGAATAAATGTTTTCGTGTACGGAAAGTGTGAATTTACAAAACCTAGATTGAAAATTTTGTGTTTGGTATGTCATTAATTTGAAGGATCAATGATATAATCAGCTATAATAAGGCAGGTTTTGATGATTTAATTCACTTAAACTCCATAAACGCTATACAAGAAGTAGAAGAGTTAGCAAATAGATCCCTAGGATATTTAACCCATTTATTGATCCTTTTGAAGAATATTCAAAAAGGGGTACATATCGAGAAAATCTATTATTATTATTATTACGTGATAAGGGCAGAGGATCAAGTCCTATTTTGCCCATAATAATTTACAGAATATAAATTAAACAATAACTGACACTACACTAAGCCTAAAAAAACTACAGATCGAAAATATAGGAGTCTATCTGATTTTTGAAACTATTAACATTTTTTTCCGAGCTAATTATTTGCTGAGGAAGACCATTCCAAATATCGAAAATTCTGTTACTCAAAAAGTTTTGCCTATAACGAGTTCTAAAAGGCTCTTTCCTCAGTTTTAAGGACTGCCCACGAAGACGGTCGTCTGAATTGAGGGGGCAAACTGCTTGAAGGTCGCCGAAGCTGAATTTCAAAATTAGGAAGGAAAGAATAAGGTCACCTCGGAGACGTCTTTCTTCAAATGTTGTAAGATTTGCCATGGTTAATCTCTTTTCGTACGTAGGTCTAACACGGCCAAAAGACAATCTGGTTGCGCGTCTTTGCACTCTTTCTAGCATTTCACGATCTCGAGCTAAATCTGGATACCACGAAGGCCCGGCGTATTCAAGTATGGGTCGGACATAGGTATTGTAAAGGTTGCAATATGTTTCGAAAGAAGCTTTAGAGAAAGTTTTTTTGTATTAGGAACAGTTTAGAGTTCGCGCGTTTACAAATATGAGAAATATGATCACTCCATGTGAGTTTCGAGTTTACTAATAAACCAAGGTCGGTTTGTGATGATACCGTGTTTAATGTCTGTCCAATGATGGAATAAGAATTTTGCGGGTTATTGTTTCCGATGTGTAACACGACACACTTATCAATGTTCAGAGGCATCAACCAATCGGAACACCATTCTTGTAGTTTATCAAGATCATTCTGCAAACTTAAATAACTGATGTTGGGATTTCCGTAAAGTTTCATGTCGTCAGCATAAGCCGAAATTGAGCTTGACAGACAGTATCGAAGATCACTGGAATATGCGATGAAAAGTAGGGGCCTAAGAACGGAACCTTGTGGGATACCGCTAGTTACGGCTCTTTTCTGGGAGAATTCTTGTCCAACTCTGACTTTGAAGGACCGGTTTGTTAGTTGTTGTTAGTCTGAAAACCATTTGTTGAGAGTACCTCTTATGCCAATAAGATCGAGCTTTTGTAGAAGTCTACGTTTTGGCACTCTGTCAAAGGCTTTCGAAAAGTCAAGGTAAATTATGTCTAAAGCATGTCTGTCATCGAGTTCTTTAGACCAATCGTTGGTACAGTGTAGTAAATTGGTTAGAGTGGATCGACCCCTCATGAAACCATGTTGGAAGGTCGGGATTACATTTTCCCACAACAAAAATTCGACCATTTGGTCGACAACAATGGATTCAATTACTTTGGAGATAATGGGTAAGAGGCTTATCGGACGGTAATTGTTTGGATCCAATTTGTTGCCTTTTTTAAATACTGGTGTGACTATAAACTTCTTTTTTTTGTTCCGCCGAAATATTGCCACATTTTTTATTAAGAGCAGCACTGGTACTTAAATCTCCCATTTTTTAACAACAAACAATAATAAAGGAAAAATGCTGAATAAGTAATATCAAAAGCCAGTTTGGGCTCACCTCACTTGATACCGTAGTTGGTATATTCTTTGTATATAACTATTAGAGCTGCATGGATAGGGTATATTCTTTGCTTCTCAAATGTCACAAGCGACAAGACCATACGATTATGCGGTGTTACCAGCTGCTTAATTCTTCGTGTACGAACGTTTATTCGAACGGTGTTAAAAAATACACATTGAGCACCGTATACGAAAAAATCCATCAGGAAATAACCGTACACGCATAATATTCGTGTGAACTCGAAAATCTCACCCCAGGGTGGAGTATAGAAAGACGTTGCAGCATAGATAAGCTACTTATGGATAGGCCCGTGGTGCTTCATGTGGATAATTGTACGGGTGGCGCCACCTTGACAGCCAAAACAGTAAGCTTTAACACCTTTGACATGGTTGTGATCTTCGTTAACAGTCGAAAAATAAGATTCCTGTGACTTTAAAGTTGGCGGAATATTTAAAATTACTGTAAGTTTACTTTTATTGCAAAATGGCATTTATAGACCATTAGTTAATATTTCATTCTACCCATCATTTTATTGATATTATAATAATAAGAAAAATGGTTGGGTCAAGTTAAATGAAATGTCAAAAAATGGACCACATCATGACTGAAGTGGTTACATGTTTTACTTAATATGAAAAGTACACAGTGAATAAAATGTTTTTCCACATCTTCAATGAATATATTTACAAAAAAGACTACATACCAGGTAAAAACAGGGATGGCAAAGGAAACATTTTCAATAGTTTTCCTTCGCCTTTTCTACTAAGAAGAAAACAGTCATGCCAAAATAACGAAGGCATATTTTCCAATGTTTTCGCATGTTAAACCCAAAGTGTAGTTTCCACTTCTTTCCCATCCCATCCCATCCCATCCTCGCCATGCGACGTTTACACCCCAAAAAGCACGAAAGCGACGCGGAACATCCTCAACTTCCACGCACTTTTTCTGCCACAACCTCTTCTAAACCAAGGAAAAAACAAGAAACTTTGGAGACGCCCTCCAACACAAATAAATCCATACCACATCCACTTATGGAAACTTTGGTTTCCCGACCCTACGAACCTTGTTTAAATACTAAATCCATACGAAAAACTGCAAATAAAAATGTAGAACGTGTCGCGGGACACACGGTAGGACTTTAGTTTCTTTTAAGTAGAAATTTTTTGAATCAATAAATAAATACACATATTAATATAAGAATTTATTTTACTCTGGATGAAACTTCATTTAACAAAAATATACAGTAGTATTAATTATAAATAAAAATAAAAATCTTATCATTAAGTTGATTGGCACAATAGTTATTTATGATAAAAGTGCGTGAAGTTATACTTTTGCGCACGAGTTGCCAAAATATTATATTAAATAATCCGTACAAATTAACAACAAATACTTAAACAGAATAAAATGGGTATTTAAGGGGATCTCAGATTTTATAAAACCATGTAATACATCTGACGTTAAAGATAAACAATTTGCATATTCCTCGGACCCGGGTTCCATTTCCCGTGAAGAAGTTTTTTTTAATTGTTAATTTCATTTTTAAATAATTACTCTGCTTGATATTGATAACGACAACTGGTAGACGTTTGAAATATTTAGCAGAATATTCATTATTATAGATAATGGTACGGTATCCTTCATGAGGGAGTCCGACTGGCAACATCTACTTATAACAGCATCGTATATTTAAAAAAGAGAAACCGTAGCATTATACAAATTGGACATTCAAGAACTGTACGTTTACCACAAAAAAATTAGTGGAAACATAAAATTGAATTGTTAAATTTGTAATTTGAAGTTATATTACAGTTTATAGAAATTTTTATTTTCTAGATTTGAGCACTCCGCCTACAGCATCGTGCTCAAACTTCTCCCTCGTGCGATATGTCCATCTTATCCACACTAGTTGCACAAACTACTATTTCTTTCAAAATATGCCCTTTTACATTTAAAAACAACCTGCCAAATGTCAAATCAATTTATCCATCCATTTGAAAACATTCAAGTTTTCAAAATTTCAACACCCTGTATTTCGAAAAGTAAATGTGCTGGACCCCTTAATCCTTATTTCATTTTGTCCAATTTTCTGAGGGGAATCTACATGCAAACGTTGTAATTACCCTTAACGTTCGAGATGCTTACACCATTTTTTGCGCGATCGTATTGAAATAAATTCCGAATAAAATAATTTAAATTTCTTCGAGATGAACGAAATGTCAAAAGTTACATATATACTTCTCGATCAGTTTAAAATATATTTTGCATTTTGGTGAAATTGTTTTTATGCTATTTATTACTTTTCGACGTCTGAACGGTAAGTAAATCACTTACCGACGTGTTTCTTAGAAACCAGTAAACACAACCTTCCGTCCTGACAACCGATGCTGTAAATAAACAAAAAAGATCAATCGCGCAAAAAAAATTATGGAAATAATAGTAAAAATTTATCCGAACAAATTCAAGTAGATCACCAGCACTGCGAATACCAGCTTAGCATAGAATTTTAATGTAGCATCGGTGGTTCAGTGGTAGAATGCTCGCCTCCCACGCGGGCGAAATGGGTTCGATTCCCGGCCGAAGCATATAAATCGCTGCAAGTAAGGCACTTAACGAAGTAACGTAACATAACGTTACGCAACGGCCAGACCTTTTGCGTCGCGACCCCCCGGTCGCTCAAACCTAACCTGACGTAAAGAACTAAAGTTCCAGAAAGCAACTTTTGTCCCCAGATCAAGTCACAGCGCTGGAAACAATCCACGCTAGATCCGCTCTGTACGAGTCACTTTCCAATCGCCTGCTATCCTACACCGAAGCATCCAAATCCCAGCCCCTGCTTTTCCCAGGCCTCATCAATCCATGAAGCACCCATTATCAGCCCAATGGACCAAATAGTCTGAGTTCGACCTTCTTCGTCCAAATCCTCCAAGACTTTATCAACCTCAACAACTGTGCTTCAAACCCTCAACATTCGTAATATCCAACCCAAATTCAGTGAACAGTGCAAATGTGAAACTTAAATTATAACTAAAACAATCACTAAACAAAAACCACATAAGCATAAAACCAAATAAAAACAAACGGAGCACGTGGAAAATAGCATTAAAAGTATCAATCCAAACAAATAGAGTTGGTTACTATTTACAGGTTTGACTGAAACAAAAAAGAAGGGATCTGAAAAAATTGATACAAAGAGCGGCTGCAGGCGTTGTGCTGTTCAATACACAAATACCTAGTAGGTACCATGTATTCATAAATAGAAACCATTTAATGAAATAATAGGTGGAACAGCGCTTGAATATGATAAACTCCAAAACTAATTTTATTCGGCATTTTTTAAAAGATTGGAAATGGTAAACCTTTTTCTGTCAAACCGTTTGGATTTCACATACATTCAAAGTTAGTATTGAACAACAATCAACGAACCCAGGGTTTCCAAAAACGTCTTGTTTATAAATATTAAGAACTGTTTCCTTTGTTCGGATGTTCCAATGTATCTCTACACGAGGTGAAAAGGTGCAAAAAGTTGTGAAATTTATCGGAAAACCAAAAACCAACTGAATTTAGTACCAATATATGGGAGCATCTATCATTAATCAACATTTCCTAAATCTAAAAAGAATTTGACAGACCACAGTATTTGTATATGTTACGGTTAAAGTATTTACTTGGATAGTATATAAACTACTTGGATAGTATACAAACTATCCAGCTGCCTAGTTATTTTGATGAAAGATCATATTTTCACTAAAATAGCTACGAGTAATGGCTGGTTTGTATACTATCCAGTTAGTTTATAAACTATACAAAATTTGTCGCTAAAACTCAAACCACAAGGAAATTACACAAATTAGCTAGGCATTTTTGGCTAGTTTGTAAACAATCCACATTAGCTAGTGAACCTGATATTGGTAGTAATACATAATAATCAACGAGCTGGTTAGTATGTAAACCAACCAACGCGAAACCCCAGTTTCGGTCGAAGTTAACAATAAAACCTCAGTTTTATTTAAAGAACAAGCAATGGCATTGTTCTCTACTGACAACAGAAAATGCTCTCAATGGATCATTAACACAAAAATGCTTATTATGTTCTGAAGAAAACGTATGCCAGGAAAGTATAAAAAGGCAAGCACAAAAAATGCTACAAACTTCTCGCAAGAAATTTAAACCAGAAACTGTCGGCATGTCCGTGAGAGTACCCATTCCAGATGTAGATCGAAGTCGGTCAGATCATAGAAATAAATTGGGCGTCATAATGAGTGTAGAAGATGAATTTTACCGAATTGGAACTCTCAACGGTGTCCTTAAACAGCTCTATTCCAAAAACAAATTTGAAAAATGTAAGCAACAATTTTTAAAGTTGGATAATGTCAAGACGGACACCGAAATAACATTACGGAGCGCTGCAGGAAAATTTTCAGAATCGGGTTCAACCCGATTTGTGACCTGGTATTATTAGTTATATTTTTTTCACTTTTTCCAAAGTAATAATAATAGGTAGCTGTAACAATCTTACATTGTACCAATAAAGAAAGCATTTTTGACTAAGGATTTTACTATCCTAAACTAAATTAACCCAAGAGAATTGATTAGTTTGTTGAGTAATACATAATAACCAATAATACATAATAACTAAATCAGGTTCACACTTTATCCAATTAATGTGGATAGTTTACAAACTAGCCAAAAATGCTTGCTAATTTGTGTAATTTCCTTGTGGTTTGAGTTTTAGCGATAAATTTTGTATAGTTTATTCACTAAGCAAATTGTTACGAACTTGCTATATTACTGCAAAGATGAATTCATTGACTTCGGATAATGGAAATGAACTTTCTTGTACACCAACTGAAATCAAAAAAGTATGTCCACTTATTATAACTTCATGAACTGGAGGTTAGTTGACTTTTATTTAATAGAGAAATCAAGGGTCGTGGACAAAATATAGTATTCTACTCGCAATTTATGGCCAATATTCACTCGGGTGACTTGCGCCCCTCGCCTACGGCTCGGGACGCGAACGTCACCCAGCGTGAATAATGGCTATCATAAATTGCTCGTTTAATAATATACTATTAACCGTAACATATACACATAGATGCATTGAAGTATACTGAAATTGAAGCTATAGGAGTTGTTACATAATATGGTTTCTATTGAAAAACTCTTTACAATATCTACTTAAGTCACTGCAACAAATCTCTCAAACTAAGCGGAGGCTTCTAACTTTACCATTCGATATTATCGAACACGTGTTCGTCGCCACAGGAATTGATTGACCCATAATAATATTAAGACCAACATTTGATTAATAACATGAAATCCTCAGAGTGAAACAAGCTATAGATACAAAAGGATGTGAATATTATTATTTACCGTCTGGTCGATGGTTAAAAATGAGTTAAATATGCAAATTTTCCGACTCCACCTTAAAGTGTCTGAAAAAATGTAATCTAATCAGGACACTTTGTAAAGTAACGCTAGCGTATGTAAATAAAGTATTCTTTGAACCTCGATTTTTCTTTCTGGTTTCACTTAAGCACTTGTTATCGTATTTTTTATTTTTTTGTTCTTTCAGATAGTCCCGAGATTTATACTGGGTCAGAAGCTCGCCAGTGCAATAACAAAGGTGGAGCACACGGCTGTTTCAAAAAGGGTCAAGTAATTAAAATTTTTAATGTCTAAGCTAATCCCTCCAAATTCAAACTACAGAAACGGGGAAGGGCTATAAACTATAACTTGCGAGAAGCAGCCCTTTTAACATGCTCAGTTACATTATATGTTGAACTATAACTAGTTCTTGGACTGACAGAGAAATTGGTCTGAGGACATATAAATAAATTGGTACAAATCCAACTTAACCATGTATTCTACTTATAATTGTATTTGTAATAAGTTAAATACTTTTTTCCTCAACATAAATACATTATGTAATAAAAAATAGCATTTTATTTCACGGCAACGGCAAAAAGGTTTTTTTCTTATGGTGGCATGATTATAAGACAGCACAGAAGAAAAATTGATAGGATAAATAGTTGAAAGAAGTTACAACAAATAGTTTGGTGTAATTCACAAACCTAACAAGGTTCAAAAATTTATATACAAACTGATTCCATTTGAAGTTGTGTTAGATCAAACAATAATTAAAAGATTTCAGATTTGGGACCATTTTAAATTCTCCGACATTCTTAACATTGCCACTGTTATGCAAAAAGCCAACATGATCAAAGCCAAGCTTCACAATTGTATTAACATCGAGATTTTCCAACTGGACAAACATTTATTATTTTTGTAGATATTTATTATTTCTTATCAACATTTAGTGAATGTATAGGTACCATCATGTAACATCCATATTTCAAAAATATATGAGAAACTTTTATCATTAGATGTCAATAAAGGATCTGGACCAGATGGTATCTGTTGAAAATAATCAATAATCAGGTGCCTTAGGTTTCGTGTAATTATGGTATGACAGTTGTCAGTTGTGATAAAAAAATTGTCAATGTTAGTTAGTTGTTTTATGTTCGACATAATACCACGGAGTACACTATCTAACAATAGGCGAAAGAAAGTAGTTTTCGTGATCGCAAATTTGTGTGCACATGCGTGAATTAATTAGTTTATCTGTCAATGTCAAGTCGACACTTCCGTTAATTCCTCTCAGTTCACCGTGTATTATTTTAAGATCAGTTTAAAAATGAGCCACTTCTCATTACACACATGAGATGAATAATAAGATGTTCTCATGTTAGTAGTTAAAAAAATATTCTATGGGATGTTCATCAACACTACTATTTTTCTTAGTAAAGTGTTACTTTTCTCAGTGTATCAAGTAGTTTATGTGTCAATGTCTCTACGTATTTCCGCTCAATATCGTGTAAGTCCGACTTCAAAGGAACCGACAAAGCTTTCGTCTCTTGTTAGATGGTGTACTCTGTGATAATACTAAGTAGCTGTTTTGATTGAAGTTTTCGTATCGTCTGAGTTTGTATTACTGTGCACCTGTTATCCAACAGTATCTCGTTTTTTTTTAGAGAATTCAGTTTCATACTTTCGCGACCACTTTTTCATATCTTCAATAAATCCCTAAGCATAGGCTGTTTTCCTGAGTTTTTGAAACTTCCCTAGGTCACACCTCACACCAATATATGAATCTGGTAACAAATCTGACATAAAGCACTACCGCCTCATATCCATCCTTAACACTATTCCAAAGGTTTGTTAACCTATGTTGATTTTTTGTCTGAAGCCTTGGAAAAGGGACTACAAGTTGATTCAATTTACACCGACTTTTCCAAGGCATTTGACGGAGTAAACCATGAGCTTTTGGTCCAGAAACTTAATGCATTATGGCATATGTGGTTCCTTGTTGCAGTGATTCAATAGCTACTTCATTGACAGAACTCGACAGGTACGAGTGATTCATTTCTATTCTCATGTATTTTCTGTTACTTCTGGAGTACCCCAGGGATCTCACTTGGGTCCATTACTTTTTCATCTCTTTATCAATGATATTATCAACTGTTTTCATGAGATCACCACCCTTTTATCTGCAGATAACTTGAAATGTTAAATCATTAACAATTGTGTATTGTGGATCTTAACACCAGTAAATGCCATGTAATTAGCTTCTATCGCACACATCATACAATAGCATCAAATCATCAGATTAGTGGTGAGTTGCTCGATACTGTCAATCAGATAAGGGATTTAAGAATTACTCTAGAAAATCCTGTAAGTCTAATTGTCACATCACTGATGCAATACAAAAATCAATGGAAATGTTGGGTTTTTTAAAAGTAGCAACTCGTGAATTTACCAACATAAATTCTATTAAAAATCTTTACTTTTCGTTAGTTAGGTCTCACCTTGAATATCGCTCATCTGTTTGGTCTCCTCACTACTCAACTCACATAAAGAGGATTAAACGAGTTCAAAACATTTTTTCGCTATATAGCATTTAAGCTTAATGCTAATCATGACTACAATTCATGGCAGCATCAATTGGGCATCTATTCTCTCGAGAGTCGCAGAAAACAAAAATACCTTTCATTGCTATTTAACATCTTAACTGTCCACATCTTCTAAATAGGATCTGCCTGTCTCACTCAACTAGGCAGGTGAGAACATTTAATGTGCATTTCCATCGATATAATTATGCTTTCCACTCGTTTCTGCCGAGAGCCATAATACTAGCTAATTCTGTCAATAGGGCATGTCCACAACAGTTGACAGTTGACAATAAATCTGTGGTAAAACAATAAACAATAGACACGATGGAAAATTATCAAACAACAAACAACTATTATTAACCTATATTTTATATTATTAAATATGCGAGCTCAACAATTAAAATAACTTTTTTTTTTCAAAAGGAGCCGTCCCTTCGCCGGCTCCACTTCAGCCTCCTGGGCTCATTATGGATACTCCTAGTGTTCTAACTACAACGTATTCAGCCAATCCGTTCTTTGTATCAACTCATACAGGTTCTTTGCTGGTTGGTTGTAGAAGTCTTCTGGAGCCATATGGGTTCTGCCATACAGTTTTTGCCTTCTGTGGTCCAGCGACTCACAGTTGCATAGTATATGCAGAGCTGTTTCGGTATCCTTTTTCCTGCTCATTGAGATTAGTTCTTTCGCTACTATTTCTGATAGGTCTTTTATGAATTTCTTCCCATGTATTTGCCTGGGTGTATTCTTCCAGTGTTTATTGTGTTGTTCTTTCACCCACCCTTTCAACCATGACCTCGTTAAGCATCTGGGGATGCCCACAGCAGCTTCTGGTCCATTCATCAGAGTTGACGATCCTACTCTGCGAGTTCGTCAGCTTTTTCATTGCCTGCGATTCCTTTATGACCTGGACCCACTCCAGTGTTACACTGTTCCGAGTCGCCAGTCTTCCAAGTTCTTCGCCGCATTCCCATACTAGTCGAGATGTCACCCTATAGCTCTGAAGTGCTTTAAGGGCAGCTTGACTGTCACTGTAGATCCTGATCTGCCTGTTGTTGTAGGCTCTCGTATTATTTGCCCTTGCCCATGCAAGTATTGCTTAGACCTCTGCTTGAAATACCGAGGCGTATTTTCCTAGCGAGACGATTCCTTCATATTTGCTCGACTTGCTGTATATGCCCGCTCCGGTGCCGAGCTTATTTTTTGATCCGTCTGTATACCAGATCAGTTCATTCGCTTTACTAAGTGGTGGTGCGTTCTCTTCCTCAAGCTCCTTTCGATCTTTGATGACAATCTCGAAGTTCTTGCGAGAGAAAATAACTTTAAAAGTACACTGAAGCAAAACCAACCAACCCGATCTATCATTATAAATCAGCATAACCTCACTATTAAGTACCACGTGTTCTGAACAATTTTCTTATTGTTCTATCACAGGGCTGTTGTCAAAATAGTTTGCGACCTCACGTGGACATGCCCTATAGGTTACGGATTTTCAGTAACTCTATTAATCAGTCTAAGAACCACCTGACTCAACTAGACATTTTAACGTAACGGATATAATTGTCGTAGTTTTTATTTTTTATTTTGTACAATATATTAATACTGTTCATGCTGCACATGCAAAACTTCAAATTTTTATTAAATTGTCTTTTTATTATTGTATTCATCTATTTTTATAATTGTATTGAAATTACATTACTGTTTTTTATAACGTAATTGTATATTGTATTTGTGGTTGGATGTACTATGATAAAAAAATTCATGTACACTTTTTTAATATGGAACTGGGCTTGCCCGTGAAATGAATAGATCAACTCCAAAAATAACGCAGAAGAAGAAAAGGCACTTCATAGCCAAGCAATAAAAATTATAAAATAAAATTTGGAATACTTCATAACTACTGAATATAGTGAGAATAAAATGAAGTGTAAAAATTCTCACATAACAAAACTTAACCCGCCACTGATTCTTGAATATACCTTGGATACGTGTATAGGTCCGTGTAACAGTGTTTTATGTAGATCTGGATTATAAATCACACGGGATGTGTTTTTGCATCTTGCACTATTCTTTCTTCTTCTCTTCTTCAGTTCTTCTTTGAATGAGTCAGGTCTAAATTAGCCAGAATATTAGGTACGTTTAGTATCACACAAAGATAATATATAACATCGGAAAAAACAGTAAGAATATCAGAAAAACAGACTTCTACGACTATTCATTTTCACAGACGTGAGGGGTTATTTTAAGGATCTTACCACCAAAAATGACATTCTATTATCGCACATCAACTTCTGAAAAATCGGTGACAGTACCTACATTCAGAATGAACTTTTAGTTTCATTCGAAATTAATGATAGCTTTAAAAAACATGCTATTATGACAAATCTAACTTAAATGTGAAGCCTATATAGTCTAGGAGGAATCGGCGCATGAGTACCGAGAACTATTCCACCTCATTTTTTTTTGCGATCCTTTTCAAATTGGCAACCCGGTGCCACATTGTTTAAACCAAAATTGTTTAAACAATTTCAAGGAAATACAACAAGTTTGGACAGATGAATCGCTGTTTCATAAATTAGTTCCTTTTACATATTCCAACCATAGGTACTTGGTAGTTATAAAATACAATACATTTTTTTTTTTAATTTATTATTACGAAGTGATCTTGTAGACCTCATGAAATAATTAAGTATCTTGAAAACTACCAAATTTTTTAATACGTAAACGTCATTCGTTTTTCACGTGAAAACCATTGAGGAATACAAAATTCCTTGCAATTTTTTAAACAATTTCGGTTTAAGCAATATGGCACCAGGCCATGGCCATGGGGCAACATGCATTTATATCATCAGTAGGGCAATTTGAAGAGGATCGCATGGAAAAATTGAGGTGGAATGGTTTTCGGTACTCATGCGCCGATTCCTCCTAGACTAATAGGTCGATTTGCTATGAAAGCATAGCTTTAAGCTGTTTGGTGTACTATTTATTTTTGAATTTTCAATCTTTCTCTACGTAGGTTTTAAAATACAAGAAATAAATCATTAATTGTTAATTTGGATGATCCCCAATTATGTGGAGTTTGATGGTTGACGCAGTCAGAGGAAATTTCGAAGGCACCCTATGTGACATCGTACAAAAGGGTCTGAACTATACAAATAGCTGGTGTAGGAAGGTGTGACGCAACATCGGCCCCACCAAAACCATCTTAATAGCCTTCACAAAGAAAAGAGAACTCAACCTCAAAGCTATTGAATTTGATGGGAGCGAGATTGAAGGGAGACAAGAAGTCAAGTATCTAGGTTTGACTCTAGACAGTAAACAGTAAACTCTTGTAGAACAGGAAAAGCAGAAATTGCTCTAATTAAGGGCAGGACTCTGACAGGGAGAAATGTGGGCTATAGCCCGAAAATCCTGAGCTAGATCTACACTGCCATAGTAAGACCACTTTTGAAGTCATTGCGTGGAGTAGTAGAACTGGTTTATCGACGACGAGAGAAAACATCTCCAAACTTCATAGTGATTTACAACCTCACACCACTACATATAGTGTTAGAAAGTGCTGCAGAAAAAGATAAAAGATACAAGATACAGTAGAGGGGGAATCATTGAAAAATAAACACCTCCTTACTTCTTAGAAATCAGACAACCTGGGACATGCCACAAGTTGGCATGATGAAAAAACTTTTCAAAAAAATTCGTTAAAGAATTAAGCAGCTAAAAGGAATGGGGTTCAAATACTTACCATTACCAGATTTTGTAAGAATGCCATCCAATGGTACACAGCGGTCTCGGTTAAGTAGAGATAGAAAGAGATACTGAGATAGTAGTGTAAGGGCCAGGAACCAAATACTCTGAAAGCTTGGGAAAACTACAAGTATCTTTCAAGCGGAAATTCACGTCATAATAAAGTGTGCCCAGTTCAATATTGAAAAAAGATAAAGAAGGCGAAGTATTATCATAATGTCGGATAGTCAAGTAACCACCGAAGCACTGAGCTCTTGTGTAATCAGTTCCAAAATGCTGTGGGAATGCCTAGACAAACTCAATGGACTAGGCGAGAACAATATAGTCACCTTACTATGGATTCCATGACACACTGGAATAAAAGGAAATGGAATAGCAGATGAGCTAGCAAAGAGGGGGACTGGAACACTTTCGTTAGGGGCCGGAACCATTTTGCGATATCAGTTTCAATGTGATAATGGAAGAAATAGGTGAAGCCGGGAAAAAAAGGATATGACCATTAAAAAGATCGAGTAGGGCTTAGACAATCAAATATTCTGCTGGGTGACTACTTACAACTCAATAGATCAAATTAATGCCTGAGTCAAAGTAAAACTGCGCTCAGAGTTTCTATCCTACATTTACCCAAGTTCAGTCCTGCAGATATCCTGAATTATTATAAATATGAGTTTGAAAGCCTATTAGGCCTATAATAGGCTTGATAAAAATAAATATGCAATAAGCCGAAATCATCAACCTGTATGACTAATTTCGGACACCCAGTACCATTGATAAAATTGCGATGAGTATCATCAATGGAGAGCTTCACGGGACAACATAATGCGTCTTATTCCTACCTATGCTTACAAGAGTTGTTTATACAATACATAAATCATTGATAAAATGGAATTAACCAGCAAACAAACAAAAATACTGTGATATTATCCGTCACTTTAGGATGTATCGCTTCGCTTGATATCTAAATAGCACGATCTCTCTATTTGACTATTGATTTTACCGCCATTCTCCACTGTAAATCGGTCAACCCTATTCACGACATATTCTCCTGATTAAAAAACTCCCGTCCTTGGAAAAACTGCCGCCACAGAGATGGAAAACTTTCTCCAGAAATGCATGAAGGAGAAACTTCATTTTTCCTGGAAGAAAAGTTGTATTGGAAGCTTTGGATCGAAGTTTTTCACGTGTTCCACTCCGCAGCGACACAAATAAGTGGGAAAGTAAAACTAGGAGCGCAGAGACGGGAAGCGTTATCCACCCCCGTTTTAATTGGGGTGCGTTTATGAAAGGGTGACTAGAACTTCCAATTTCGAATCAGAGACATATACAGAGGGTGGTGTTTTAAGCTTTGGAATCATGAATGGAAATAGTAAATACATAGGTATATTAGAAGTCATATTTCTGTTTTTTATATATTTCAAAATAAAAAGTCTTTCATTGAAAAAACTCAGTCTACAAGTTTTTTGAGATATCCTGTATATTTTGAAATATGGTCCTAGTGAATAGTCCATAGTCTGCTTCGACTCATTTCAGGGTAATCCTTATAATCTCGAACCGTCGTCTTTGACTCGGGATAATTTTCTATCAACAAAAACATTCGTGACGTTGACAAAAATTATCGGGAATTAATTCTGCTGCGTCGGAGATTCGGTGAGAAAATTTCATAAATTGGTTTTCTTTTAATATGATGAGAAGAATGTTTTTTTCCTGCTTTCCTTCTAAAATATACATTGTTGGATAATATAATACATAGTTTTTTCTTATTGTAATTTTTTTGTTAGGATGCTACAAAATCATGTTTGTGGCGACTTAACTGTAACTAATTAGATTTTTAGAAATTATATTTCCGATGAGTTAAGTTTAATATAACGCATTGTATTTTTACAATGGAAGTTGATTGTTAGTAGGATCGTCTTCGACTCGGGGTAATTGCCTTATCAACAAAAACATTCGTGACCTTAAAATTTAACAACCAACCATTTTTGCAATATTAAACTTTAAAATATTATTGATTGTCTAGTTGTACAAATTTTTAATAGGTAGATACTTTTGACTCAATACAAATATGTTATTATGTAATTTATACAGTGCTATTCTAAAGTCCCCCCCCTCTCGTATCTTTTGAACGGCTACACTTACATTAATAAAATTTGGAGGGTGGAAATAAAGTGTTGTAAACTTCTATACAAATGGTAACAGGTGACGTAATACCTAGTAACAGTGCCACTCTGGCAAATAATTTTAAATGGGACCTTATGGCAAGTGATATCTTGTTTGAAAGGCATTGACTTTGGCTACATAGCCATATTAATTTTGTTGGGGTTTAAACTAATTTTGACGGATAAATTAAATAAATACCAGAATTATGATTTCACATTTGAATATTGAAGATTTTTCAGTCCGCCTCTGGTTAGTTGTCAAATGAATTGACGTTTTTAATTTAATAGTATTTGTTGCTTTGCAAAGTTTTTCTAAATAGCTTAAATATTTAATTTTATTATTGTTTAACGATACGTTTAAGAGTTTACATAGGCAAAATGGTACGTATTCAAGCCGACAGCTATGTTAATAATTGGTGAGTCTAGAAAAAATCTCCATGAAGCGGAACGTTTATTTAATGAGAGATACCCAGATATCCCTATCTCGAGAACTTATTTGAGGGAGCTTCTTCACAAGTTTGAAGCAACAGGTAGTGTTCAAGATGCCAAACGATCTGGTCGACCAACATTTAGTGATGATGAAAAAATTGATATAGTTGCTTAAATGGTAGCAAGCCCTACTTCCTCTTCAACTGAAGTTGCGTCTATCTGTGAAGTAAGTAAAATTACAGTACAGAGAGTGTTGGATAGAAATAAATTTCATCCATACAAGTTAAAAATGGTGCACCACCTTTCGGATGACGACTCCGACAGAAGACTCGAATTCTGTGAATGTAGATATGACAAATAAAATTAGTCAAAACCCACATTACACAAAAACAATTTGTTTTAGTGACGAAAGTAGTTTTGCCTCAATGGAAATGTAAATACAAAGTATTGGAGTGACACAAATCCTCACACCTTTCGTGAGCAACATACCCAATTTCCAGAAAAAGTCAATGTTTGGGCATGTATTTTGGGAAACCACATAGTTGGTCCTGTTTTCCTAAATTCAAATTTAAGCGGTGAAGTGTATCTGGAGATGTTACAAAATGCAATTGAGCCGTTAATTCTTGAAATTTTGGAAGATAATCCAGATGAATTCGGCCATCTGGAAATAACATTTCTACAAGATGGTGCTCCTACACATTATTATGGTGCAGTAAGACGTTACCTGGATGAAGAATATCGAGGTAGATGGATCGGCCGGCGAGGTCCTATAGAATGGCCACCTCGGTTACCAGATCTGACACCATTAGATTTTTTTCTATGGGGGTACTTGAAATCCAAGGTTCATACTACGGCACCAGATAGCATTGACGTTTTGAAAGAAAGAATTATTAAAGAATGCAATGCAATTTCATTTTACTAATAGGATGTATTACTCTCAGGAAGTAGACGGAGCACATTTCGAACACTTGCTATGAGAATCCATTGTTGATATTTGATTATTTAAATTTAAAAAAAAATAATTTCAATAATTTTGGAAATTTTTTTAATTTATCCGTCAAAATTAGTTTAAACCCAAACAAAATTGATATGGCTATGTAGCCAATGTCAATGCCTATCAAACGAGATGTCACTTGCCATAAGGTCCTATTAAAAAATATTGGTCAGAGTGGGAATGTGACGTCATCCATTACTATTACGTCACCTGTTACCATTCATAGAGAAGTTTATAACACTTTATTTTCACCCTCCAAATTTTATTCATGTAAGTGTAGCCGTTCAAAAGATACGAGGGGGGGAGGGGACTTTTGAATAGCACTGTATATTAATAAAAATATTAAATATATTATAGTAAATTGAACTCTCATTTGACTTTCAAAAGAATGACGTTACCTAGCCTGGAATTATGTTGATAATTTGACAATAATAAAAAATATCGGTTTCAAGATTTGGAGAAAAAAATAATAATTCAATGCACCAATTAATAGAGGATATTACTGCTTAAATATTTTTAAAATTCATTGATTAATTTTAATAATTTTGCCATAACTTCCCTCAAGCATCTTTGAGGCACAGAGTACATAAAAGATGTACTCTGTGTTTGAGGTAACAACCCGAAGCCGAAGACGCTTTCGAAATATATGACAAAAGTATTCTTGATATATTATAGCTGATAGTATATGACAATACTGGACAGTTTTGTTTTTGTGGTAAAATTGATTCACTTTACTATTTTTCTTGTGCTCGTTTTGTTTGTGAATATTATTGTTAATTGTAAGAAAATGGATCCAGGATTCAAAAGCCAAGCAAAAACAATTTATATGTCCATGTAATAGCAGAAACCAATTTCCTTGTAAAATTCCACTACTCACTGTCCGCTTTTTTGATAACTTTTTAAATGGAGATCGTGCTCGAAAGAAATATGCGAGGACATTAATTTTTTCATAAAATACCTACTATCAAATAAAGCAATAAAACAAATTTATTGAAAAGGAACGTTGTTAGGTAGGAACAGAAATTTTAAAAATGCTATTCTTCTTGATAACGGTAGCTGAAACGTTGAAATAACGATATAAAAAAAGATTGCGTGTAATTTGAAAAAAATAGGAAAAAGAATCATGAATATTTCAAGGAACATTCATAAGATATTCGAACAAACTTTAGACATATTATGGCCTTCACATTTTTTTCAACATTACAGCCTAGTTATTATTATTACTTGTATAATTGTTATTTTACTATTTCACTAAATAGCTTTATTTTTAACTTCAAGTATGAAGATTTGTAGCTCGACATGTAATAAAGATATTGAAAATATGTAAAAGTACTGATACGATTTTGATACAATCTACTTTTTTTAATTCTGGGACTCTCTGTATATATTGATCACCACTACAAATACTAATAATCCACCTGGTGAAGAAGTGACTCAAAATAGACCACAATTACGCAAACAATCGTATTGTTTCATAGCCGTGAGTCATAAGACATGCAGTACCCAAGAGTAATGAACAATTCACCTGAGAGACATACCGAAGTAGGTGGTATCAATGTTATTAGGTACTCTATGGTACTGGCAACTTAAACTAATTGTCGCCGTCTAACAACAAAAAGTGTATAGAACCGGTTATTTTATTATAGAATGGAGCTCTACAGCTGTTTTTTATAAAAAGGATTTTATGAGGGCGTTCAAGTAGAACGTGCCTGAAGAAATTGCTTTTAACGAATAATTTTTTTTACAAACGATTATCATACGTTTATGGTCAGAGATGGAATATCATATATAACGATAAAAAACATTTTGCTTAACGTTTTCATCGTCGTCAAGTTTTGATTAATTAGTATTTAGTATCTACTCGTAGTCTAATAATGAAAAGAAATTAGATATAATTTGATTTCATGTACAAATAATTGAAAAAAATAGATATTTAATGAAATATATTCATTAAGAAAATAATAAGTTAGTGACAATAATGTATTCACTTATTTTAAAGAGTGTATACCTATGATAACAGTAAATCACAAAATAGAAGAGAGCATCGTATGACATAATAATATGGCATAGTATGCATAGTAAATTAGCTAATTATGAATGTATGTGTATGTATGTGTGTATTTTGGGGTGACATTCACTGAGACCTAAGAGATCTATTGTCCCCTTTACTTCTACTTAGTTTCTGAGGAGAGTTTCAGAAACTAGTAGTTCCTTTAGTCCTATTTCCCGGAGGAATTTTAGGATGTCTGCAGGCTTCAACTTAGGTAAATGTTCCTCTTCTATCCAGTAATCTCCTAGGTGCTGAGCTCTAGGATTCTGGAGTGCTGTGCAGTTGGAAAGTATGTGGATGGAGGTTTCTTCTTCCATTCCACAAAATCTGCATTCTTTTTCCTCCAGTATTTTGAGCTTTTTCAGGTGTCCATTCAGGCGACAATGTCCCGTTAGGATCCCTGTTAAAACTCTTAGCGCAGTTTTACTTTGACTCATGCATTCTTTTGATCTCAGCAGGTTGTAGTCACCAAAAAAAGTCTTTGATTGTATAAGCCCTACTAGATCTTTCCAATGGTTCAGGCCCCCAGAAAGGTATTTCAGTCCCCCTCTTTGCTAGTTCATCTGCTATTTCATCTCCTTCTATTCCAGTGTGTCCTGGAATCCATAGTAAGGTGACTATGTTGTTCTCGCCTAGTTTATTGAGTTTGTCTAGGCATTCCCACACCATTTTGGAACTGATTACACAAGAGCTCAGTGCCTTAATGGCTGCTTGACTGTCCGTAATTATGAATAAATGAACCTGAAGAGTTCCGATATGTGTAATAACTTCGGCATAGTACTAACGTGTTAATAAAAAGTTGTTTCTCACTAGACTAAACTAAAATGGAAATCAACTTAACCCTTCAGTGCACGGGTCGGGTATCACGGGCCCAAAAGCTTTTTGCCATGTGACATACCGCGCGAATTTCGGCCGGCTTCACCCGACTGGGTACCTCTTCTCCGTGTCGGACGATATAATTATAATTATAAAAAGTGAAAATAGTATCATTTTAGATTTGAAAATGTCAGAATTCAATTGGGAATGGAGCACATGCATGAAAGAAAGAGTTACATCTCCATATTCAACTAGAGAAATACGAAACCGTGCTGCAAAATTTTGCGGTGTCCAGGAACCTGCACCACTAGCTGTCGAGGGTAATAAAAGAGGACGTTGTAATTTTTTGTAAAGATCGCAAAACGCGTTTTCAATGCAAAATTTGTAAAAAATATATTTGCTTAGAACATTCTAGTTATGTACCTATGTCATGTGTGTGCTGACGAAATTTGAATCGTGAAATTTCTACAGGGTATTTAACATTTTATCGACCAAAAAAAGGTTTTTTTATTTCTTAATTATTGTCGATATGTTCAGAAATTAAAACTTTGGTTTTTTATTAAAAATAAATAGTAACATTTAGTTATATGGTAATAATATTTTGTTTAATAAATTTTTTTTTAATTAAAAGTATATATATAACTTTTTTCGGTCTGTAAGACCCAAGCCGTTCATTTATGGATCAACATTTCACCCGTATCCTGAAGGGTTAACAAACAAAGATTAGAATAATCCTGTTACCTTGGAACAACAGACCAATAGTAAACTTCTCAAATGATATCCGATTGAGTTTTTGTTATTTGTTGTTTGGGTTGTGCTAAAAAGCCCAGAAACTAAAGCTAAATCTTGGTACCATTTCTCATATTTTCCACTCCCATTCTAGAAGCTTCGTGTCTTATATGTAGTCTACTAGTTTGACTGGAGTGATATTGAGTAGTTCCTGAGTCCTTGCAAGTTATCACAGAAGCAGAGTATGTAAGTATTTGTTCCATCCTTTGGTTAACATTTTTTTCACACAGGCTCAAGACTCTTCCCATTTTGTGTAGGTGTTTCCTAGAAGTTCAGTAACTGAGTCGGTAACTGTCTTCAAACGTCTCTTACCGAGTTTCAATAACCTGGTTTACCGGGCGGTGTTGAGCGCGTTGACAAAACTTGGAGTCGGGGAGGGGCTAGTTAATCTAGTAGAGGACTACCTGTTGGGTCGTGCGATAGTGGACACTAGGGGAGAAGGTATGGGACGGAGATTGGAGTGCCCCAGGGCTTGGTTCTGGGACCGACGCTTTGGAAGTGTGTGTTTGATGGAGTTTGTGGGATAGCATGTGAAGAGGGATGTGAGATTACGGTGTATGCGGATGATGTCTGTCTGGTATGTACGGCAGAGGAAGAGGTGGAGATAGAGAGAAATGCGGAGAGGATGTGTAGGAAGATTGTGGAGAAGATAGAGCGGTGTGGACTGGAAGTGGCTGAGGATAAGACGGTGGGGCTACTGGTGAAGAGGCGGAGCAAGGCAAGGGAGGTGGGGGTGATGGTGAAGGGAAAGAAAATTCGGATGGAGGAAGCGGTGAAATATCTGGGGGTGTGGTTGGATAGCCAATTATCCTTCAAAACCCATATGTTGAAGGCTGCACAGAAGGCAAAAGTAAGGGCAGCATGGCTGGGAAGATTGATGGGTAATGTGAAAGGACCGGGGGAATGGAAGAGAAGGATAATTGGTGAGACGGTAGAGCAGAGTATGCTGTATGGCGCGGAAGTGTGGGGTTAGAAAGCAGGGGTGAATGCAAGGGTTAGACCACTCCTGCGGGTGCAGAGAGCAATACTTCTGAGGGTGGTGCAGGCGTACAGGACAGTGGGTGGACTGGCAGCAGCAGAGCTGTCACGGTCCTATCCATTCGACTTGATGGCTAGAGCCAGAGAGAAACTCTGAAGGGGTGCGAACAGAAGGGAAGTACAGGAATGTATGGATGAGGAAATGGAGAGAAGGTGGGATGAGTATGTGGGCGCGCTAAAAGGAGCGATTGGGAGCTGGAGAAATTGGGTGGACCGGAAATTTGGAGAGGTGAACTACTTCTTGACGCAGATGCTCACAGGGCATGGGTCGAGAGTGGGTGACCTCCACAGGATTGGGAAAAGAGAAACTGGAGTGTGCGAGAGATGTAAAGTGGAGGATGATGTGGGACATGTGTTTAGATGTTGGAAGAACGAGGAAGTTTTGAAGAAGTTAGAAAGTAAACTGGGAGAAGCGGTGTATTGGGAAAATATGGTGGAGATTATGTTGAGGGGCGAGGAGGAATGGATGGAGATAGAAGGCGTAGTAGAGAGCATGATAAGGGAAAAAGAAGGACTCGTTATGGCATGAGAGAGGTAGGAGTGATAGAAGGGAGAAGATGACGGAGAGTGTGTGAGGGACCGCCGCCCGTCTTGACCCAGCTAGCAAGGGCACGTCATAATGACGTGATTAATTGGTGATTATTGGTGATTACTGGTCGAAAACGTTCAGGATGACCAAAAATCGACGTGATAATGACGTCGAATAATTGACGTGTATAAAACGACATCTTTTCACGTCATAATGACGACATTATCTGGTGGTAACTCGCACATAAAAAAAATCATAAATTTTGACTGATATGATCATTTAATATTTTTAATCATATTAGTTTTCAATAACGATGACACAGGATAACCTAGGCTTTTATTATTTATGAAGACCTGAAAGAATTTAAAAACCATTCACTCATTTATAATTTAAACAAAACCTACAATATATCTAATGATTATAACAATAATTAATTTTTATGAGGAAACTTTCTTATAAATATTTAAAATTGGCGTGATATAGTACTTCAATATAGTAGAAATCTTTCCACTTATTTCATACTATGAAGGTTCTGCGCATAGCTCTACGCATGTCTTTGCGCATGGCTCTGCGTCTGCGCTCTCGCTGTTTTTTCGACCTATCCTCCCACAAACCAGTATGTGGTTTGTGTATCCTCCACAACGACACTACTAACGGACATTATTGTGTGTGTATTTTTTGTTTGGTGTATTTTTGGTTTGGTGTTTTTAACAGGGAATGAAGGGAATCATTCTGTTTGTTTCATTGTGGTAAGTATAGTAAAATTATTATAGTTATATGAAAATATCTGTTGGCAGTTATGGCTATTTCTGTTTGAGGCATATGGCCGGTTTATCCAATTGCTAAATTCGTAATTTTATTCAGTCATAGTTTCAGTACTTTAATATATATGAATACAAAGATGAGGAATTAATTGTGTGAATTGTCTCCCAAGTTTATAGCCCTAGGATACAGAAAAAACTGAGTAAACCGTATGTTTTAAACTAACTTTATACATTGACTTAAAATGGCGGTTTTCTACTGCTTCGGCTTTTACCTAGTTTCTCTCAAATAAAAGTACATTTTATGCATTTTTATTAACTTTGTTTAGTTAGCAGTGGTATTATTTTTTACCTTTATTTTGTAGTTTTTTAGTTACAATGGCATTTGTGGGTGTAGAATTTTCGGAAAATGGATTAATAGGTTTGGTTCATTCTTCCTGGTTAACCCCTTTAAAGCAGAATGTTTTGTGGCCACCATACAAAACGAGTGCTGCTTTCAATAGGGCTCTCACACTATCTGAAGAACCGGATGAACGTAATTGGAAGTTGTCTGGAGTGAAAAGAATATTTTTTGAATGTGGTGCGTTATTTTATTTAGTTGTATTTCCTATAAGTAATATTGTACATAGAAGTACAGTACAATCTTCACTTCAAAATATTGCGATTTAAATCAACTGGTCTCAATAAAATGTTGATATTAAGAGAGATACAGGGAGTTAGGCATGAAATTTTAATTTTCGTTTTTTACAATAACTTTAGCTTTTTGATGTATATGATTTGGAGATTTTGACAGATATATACCTTTTTTTGTTGTAATGATGTGGCTTTGATTATTTTTTACAAAAGTAGCGCCAATATGTAAAAGGCATTTTGAAGTGAAGATTTTACTGTTCTCTATGTACTTAAGGAACACCCTGTATTCTCAAAGAAGTTAAAAAGGTTGTAGTATGGCTCTGGGTATTTGTTATAAACATTTATTTTCTATTTTTCAGATGATGTAAATAAAGCACAAAAAAAACTGAAAAAATGCGAATATAATTCGGACAACCTTACTTCGGATTGTGAAGGTGAGCGAACCAGGAAAAGAGTCGTTAGTAGAAGGATTTTAAGTGACAGTGAAAGTGAAGGAGAATCAGTTTCAAATCTGATAAGGCCCCCATCTTTTCAAAAATATACTCCTCTTACTAGCTCTGGTAAATACAGTTTTTTAATATATTTTAATTAAAAATAAGCAAAACTAATTTATTAATCATATGAGCATGAAACGTTGATAAATAGTTTCAAAGATTATGATAATAATACACACTTAGTATACTGTGAAATCTGCCTCTGAAAATAAATAATAACTTATTTGAAAAGCTTAAAGTAGAAATACTTCTTTTTTCTCAGGCAAGTCAACTTCTCAACCAAGTGTGAAGCCAACTTCTAAGCAAATATCTTCACCAGTTTCCGCTAGCCAGACTCCAACAACTTCAAAGTTACAGTCTGTGGCAAATACTGATGATATAAATTCAAAAAGTAAGTTCGTTTATTTGTTTTTTATTGTGAATAGGTAACTATTTTTTTTATCAATAATAGATTTGGAAAAAAATTTTCAAGAATTGAAAAAGTTGAGAGAAGAAGTCAAGGAAGTGAAGACTCTTTTGAAAAATCCTCAAAATTTGGTAGTTGCTAGTCTTCCAAATGACATACCTGTGCAGTTTCCAATAGATTATCAAGAGAGGTTTGAAAATTTGGAACAATATTTGAAATCTGAGGATAAATTTAATGATTTGGTAACTATTTTTACATTAATTTAATTAAAAGTGAACTAAGAACTCCATAACTTACTTACATTTATTTGTGTAGTGTGATTATAGTCTAAATATATATTTTTTAATTTGTACTTGGTCTGAAATAAAATTTTGTGACAATTTCATTATGAAGGTTAACTGTATTTGTTTTATTTCTTGTTATAGGCTTCCTACTTTTCCTCACTTGGAGGGAATGGCACCACAGCTCATGTGAACAGAATTATGAGACTACTTATGACCAACAGGTTGGCCAAATCATACAATTTTGCTGGGCAGAGAAACAATAAATTGGCATTTTGCAACACTTTGGTCAAATCTGTTATCATCCGTAAGTACTGTCTTTGTTTTTGTATGCTACTGCTCAAATTTGCTCTTCTTGGAGCATAATAAATACTCTCTTTCTTAATTTCTGCCACAGGGATAATTCTCACTGAATAACCACTTATTTATTTTGTTACAGGTGCGATACAAATCAAAACTCCCTTGACGTCTCAAGTGGATGTTGAAAATGCCGTTAAAATATGGCTTAAGCATGCCAAGCAACGAGAACAGAAAAAGAATGCTGGCGCTCTGGTTTGACTTTTTTTAATTATTCATCTATAGTAGTGGCTATTTTATGAATTGTTAGCATATATTTTCATATTTTACAATGTCAAAACGTAAGTTAAAAGAATTAGTTGGTTCAAGGCAAAAGTCTAGAAGGGCTTTACAAGCGACCAAACAAGAATTTGAATATTTTATGTCGAGGACCTCTGTTACCCCTGAACAAAATGCAGAAAATGTAAATGGAACAAATGACTATTTTTTGTTGAATGATAGTATTAGTAACAGCACTAGTAGTACAAGTATTGATAGTTCATCATCCGTTGTAGTAGATAAATCAATCAGTTCTGATAACAATGATCCATCATGCAAAGAAACTTCTCTTGCTAATAATTTGGCTGAATGGGCTGTTAAGCATAAAATTTCACTCTCTGCTTCGACACATCTGCTTCATTTGCTTCATCCTTACCACCCCGAACTACCTTTAGACAGTCGCACATTGTTATCAACCCCTAAATTTACACCAATTGTTGATATAGAATCTGGTCAGTTCTGTTATTTTGGATTAAGAAGTGCCCTTTCTAAACTTATTCCAAATGACACTTCGGTAGACAAAATTCAAATTAGTTTCAATGTTGATGGAATTCCACTGTTCAAAAGTTCAAAAATGCAATTTTGGCCTATTTTAGGATTAATAAAAAATATTTCTGGTAGTAGACCTTTTGCTATTTCCATCTTTTGTGGAAAAAATAAACCACATCCCTTAAATACATTTCTTCATCCATTTATAGCAGAATTGAACGATTTATTGCAAAATGGTTTTGTTAATTCTAGCAAACGCTTTACAATAGAGGTACATAGTTTTGTGTGTGATGCACCTGCAAGGGCCTATCTAAAAGGCACTAAATGTCATTCGGGATATTCCTCTTGTGATAGATGCACAATTCATGGAGAATATTATAAACACAAGGTAGTTTTTAATGGTTTAAATAGTCAGAAACGCACGGATGAATCTTTTCGCTTACAGTTAGATGACGAGCATCATGTCTCGCAGACTAATTTGAATGAATTACCAATTGATTTAATAAGTAGTTTTCCAATTGACTATATGCACAACATTTGTTTGGGAGTAGCTAGAAAGCTAATAAATACTTGGATTGCAGGATCTTTGAAGGTCAGATTACAACATCAGAAAGTAAAAATGATTTCAGAACGTTTGCTTAACCTTAAAAATATGATACCAGTAGAATTTAACCGAAAACCTCGTTCACTCAATGAACTAAAATATTGGAAAGCTACTGAATACAGAATGTTTTTAGTATACTTGGGTCCATTGGTTCTTAAAGATATTGTGGACTTAGCTGTATATGAAAATTTTCTTGCACTTCATTTTTCTGTTTCAATATTGTTATCAGAGAGCCATATTAAAAGATTTCAGATCCCTTTTGTGAGAAATATTATAAATATCTTCATTAAACATTCAAAATCTTTATATGGTTCAGAGTTTATGGTTTATAATGTCCACTTAATGTCACATATTTGTGATGATGTAGATTTATTAGGCACATTGGACAAGTTTTCGGCTTTTCCATTCGAGAATTATTTGGGAGAGATAAAATCATTAATAAAATCATCAACCAATCCTTTACAACAAGTTCATAGACGACTTGTTGAAAAGGATTTTTTAATTTCACAGCCAGTTTCTAATTTTACATTTAACTTGGAAATCAAACATGCATTGGGGCCACTTACTTGTAATGAAAATTTCAAATGGAATCAACAGTTCCATAAATTGAAATTACCAGGCATAACATTGTCAACATTTAATCATTCTAAGGCGGATAGTTACGTGTTAATTGGGAATAAAGTAGTTGAAATTCATAATATTGCAAATGTTGTCGACAGCCAAATATATCTTATTGGCAAGGAGTTTCTTTGTTATTTAGACTTATATACGTATCCATATCCTTCCAGCAATTTAAATATTTTCATAGTTAAAAATCTTACAGAGTTGAAAGTATGGCCTGTTGGTGAAATAACTGCCAAATGTATTGTTCTCGAATTTAGGGGCTGTTTAATTGCTATGCCTATTATTCATAGCCAATTTTAAGTTTTATTTTTTCATGAATTAACTCATGCACCACTATAACGGGTCATTCAGTTATAAATGTTTAAGGACTTTATATCTTCCCAGCTGTATGTGTATTGGTCATATTCAAAGGTGTGACCGCTATCTTATTTTTAAGGTACTCGCAATGGAAGGTCTGCTCTTTCATTTTGTTTCTGCATTTTGTTTTTGCTAAGGATAAATAAATTTTATGAAGAATAATAATATACATTGTTTTATTTTCATAGGTATGCTCCCTCACCTTTATACTATCTTGTTATAATAAAGCAAGTTAAAGTGAATATTTTTTTAAACTGGTGAAAATTGACGAAATATGGACGTCAAAATCACGTCACACAACAATTAAAATCTCGTCTCATATCACGTGTAAAACACGTTATATAAATGACGTCATTGGTCCGAGACATTAGGAGGTCATTTTCACGTCGTATTCACGTCATTGAACTGGTCATTTCTAGTCATTTGATGACCATATTTTGACGTTATTTTCACGTGACCTTGCTACCTGGGGAAGTATGCTAGGGTAGGTGGGTTCGATTGTTAGACATCTCCGTGGGGATGAGTCCAACACTGTCTGGGTACTGGTTAAGGACCCAGTCGAACAGGAGTTTCCCATCTCGGCCCGAAAAAAAAATAATAACCTGGTCTAGAGTTTTTTTGTCTTCCTTGTTCAGTAAACTCTTTGTATGAAGGTGAAGATTTTTATCTAGCCAGTTCTGGATTTCCTCTATTATGCAATTATTTGGGATTACACAGAACGATACCAGCCATATGAGGTCTCCTTTTGAGCATACTGGTCCACCAATTCATTACCATATCTCGACACCCATGCTAGAGACACTTTGTAGACTCTGGCCAGCCTTTTAGGAGATTCTCCACAGTTTTCGACAAGTCTATACTTATAGTGGTTGGATTGCTGATAGCTTTAACCAGAGCTTGGTTGTCAGTATTCATTTTAATTTTTTGTTCGATATACCCTCTCATCTTCTAATTGTCTTTGCTTGAAATCTATACGTATATCAACCAAGGATCTATAACATTCCCTTCCTAGGTCTGCTCATATCAGCCCCAGTGCCATGCTTTGTTTTAGAATCATCAAGAACCGGGAATAACTTGGTCCATCACCTGAACTGTGGATGGGATAATGATATCCAAACTAATATGAGACAGTACATCGGTAGACTCAATTCAGCATTTGTCAATGAAGCACCATCATAAACCCCTATTCATGGAAGGTATGCAGCGTTCAATCGTAGCCGTTCACCAACTAATTTCTTGAAGATCACCAACATCGATTGCTGTGTCCAACATCGATATTGTACACAAACCGATACTGCAAGATCGTCATCAGGGGATAGAAGCATTCTTGAGCATTAGAATGATTATTTTTTGATCGTAAAAAAGTTATTATTATTAACACTCTTTATAAGCAGAACTTGCTCTTGTACCTACATGTATAAGTCAAAAAAGTATATAATGGTATATAATATAAACAGTTGAATATAAAACATAATAAAAGAAATAATAAAAAAAACACTCAAAATACAAATTTTTTAAAAACATTCTCGAATATAATTATTATAATATAAAAAGTCTCATTCAATCGGGACATTTGCACTTACGTATTCTTTTATTTGTCTTGTGTTTGATCTCAACGTGTATAACACTGCTTACGTGTATTTGGTAAGCTATTAAATAATACTAGCCCAGAACTAAACAGCGAGTCAATACCCACGTAGTCATTACCAACATACAGATTGAGTGCACTATTTCTTGTGTTATATGCATGCATGTCCGAAATAAATTTGATCTGGTCAGAAAGACAACTCGGTAGTTTCTTATTCTTAAGTTTAAAAATGAATATCAACAAATTTTTACTAGCAAAATATATCAGCAATAGTCAAAATGGGGCGACACGATTGACCTGTATATAGTCAGTCTTGCAAATTTAAAAATTTTACTAGCCACTCTATTTAAGAAATATATTTTAGCTACAATTTTTATTTCTATGTACCTACAATGCTCATGTAGATTTCATTCTGGATCTAACATTACTCCCAAATATTCAAACTTAAATACTCTCTCAACCCTTTTATCATTTATTGTAATGTTAAGGGCCGGTTTTACAAGAGAGATTTATACTAGGTATAGTTATAC
>CAJUYH010000172.1:0-28786 GCA_910591685.1 Galerucella tenella | reverse complement strand
TTTTTTCCCCTCTGCACATCTGTTAGTCCAACATGATTTCACTACTGAACACAAAATTTGAAGGAGTATAATTATTAATGTGCAGTCATTTATTTTCTGTTATCATGCTCATTAACAGCAAAAAACCTTAACTTCGACTAGCATTCCCAGTTTTTCAGTGATTCCATATAAGTTTGGTTGTGTGTAGGTATATCTTAATAAGTCAAAAACTCAAAACTAGCCAGCTGGTTTAGCATATTTCAGACGTTTTCTCGATAGTATGTGCTGAAAATTTCCTCAAGACTTTCTCAGTTCCACCACTAGCTAAAATTGTTCATATGGCTCATATTCTTGAGATATGACGCTAGAAAGTTGAAATGATTCCCCGAAAAATGTATTCATTGGTGGATACTGATATGGTAATGTAACTTTGGAGTCAAAACCAATTTTGAATAAAATAATGGATGTCTGATTGATAAGATAGATATTAATAATTATTTCGATATTGACAAAGTTGAGTTGTTGAATTCTTTTTTGTAACGTTCTTCTGTCATCCTAACGGATGACATGCCAGTATCGAAATAATTATTAGTATATATTTATAATTTTTTATTAAATAGTGGAATTAACTAAAAACAGTTAGTTTCTATCACAACATTATCAATATAAGTACATTCTACAAAGTGAGGATTTTTTTTTCTTCAGTATAACTTAATTTTCACACAATAACTATAATTATAACAATAATATTGTGTCTCGTTGAAGAAACTTACCCTTAATTGACTGGCTCATTGATGATGGTAATCCTGAAACAAAACAAAATATATTTCAATATTCATCATTACTTTAAATTGAAATCTTGAATATATTTAGATTGCGGTTTTTATGAAAAATTGAGTGCATGTATCCATTCAAACTACATACTCCGCATATATTTTAAAATAAAACCATTCTCTTTCTTCCATTTTCAGTGGTCTGTCACTTCTTATCAATATTCGCAAAAGTACTTTGTATTGCTGCTATGCAAAATACACAATAAACGAACTTTTTTCAGTTTTTCATGCATTTTCCCGAATTTCTTTGGTTCCTAACTATCAAGTCTTTCGACAGCTAGATTTGTTTGTATTTTAATTACCAACCTATTTTTTATATACATTGAGTGTGCTCCAGTACTTCCCAGGTTGTATGAAACAAAAATTTTAAAAAGTACACGTTTTTCGTATTAAATGTTTATAAGAATAAACATAAATACCCATCGTAAATAAGAGAGGAGGTCGTGTGGCACCTTATTGGGAAGGGATTTTACTCTGTTCAGCAATATCAAGTTTTTTCAAATTTGGTCCAATTATAGCAGAAAAATGACTTTCAAGATGTAAAATTTTGATAATGTCTCTATCACAAAAGTTTACGTGAAATGAAGATAATAATGTCGCATAATATTTATGATGTATTTTTCAATGTACTTTACAAATAAATTGAATGTTCAAGATGACCACCATTTTCTTCTTGAAAATAAATGAGTCGATTTTGGAATTCTCGTACAACATTTTTTATGACCTCAGGGGTTATTTTGTCAATTTCTTTAAATCAGCAATATTGTCTGGTCTATTGATATATACTTAAGATTTTAAATATCTCCATAAGAAGTAATCAAGGAGTCATATCGGGGGATCTAGCCGGCC
This sequence comes from Galerucella tenella, assembly GCA_910591685.1. Lineage (NCBI taxonomy): Eukaryota > Metazoa > Arthropoda > Insecta > Coleoptera > Chrysomelidae > Galerucella > Galerucella tenella. Next base: position 27,125 of record CAJUYH010000172.1, on the reverse strand, counting down.
ATTCGATCGTTACACGTCTTCCAAGATTTCTAACTGTACGTGCAAAGTGTTCCGTCTTGTTGATAGTAAATAGTCGATCTATCCCATTTGGATGATTTACATCAGGAAGAGGTCTTTGTATTGTAGGCACTGAAAAGTTGATACAAAAATCTAGATAAACCTCACCATTAACTGTGTCCTTAAAAAAATAAGGGCCAATAATTTTATTGTTAATTATACCAGCTCAAACGTTCACTTTTTTAGGATATTGAGTGTGAGCCTCACACATTCAGTGAGGATTTTCTCTGCTCCAATATCTACAGTTCTGTTTGTTAACCGTTCTGTTCCAATGAAACGTCGCTTCATTTAACTGCTGAACCAACTGAACTGTGTAAGGGTGGTCTTTTTCTTTATGCAAAACTCTCAAAATAGGTATAGATGATTCACTCACATCATTATCGGCGGCAAGTTCTCGAGTTGCGGTTGTCCCCAATCTCTAGAAGTGCATCTATTTCTTTCCATCAGCAAATAATTGAACATTTCTACCTGCTTTTTTAATATTTCCTACATATCCAGTTTCACTAAACTTTTTTACAATTTTGTTAACTGTAGATTGCGAAACGTGTTGACCAGGGTATTTATCATTAAAAATTTCACAAACCAATCATAATTAAAATGTCTAGTTTTTGAGCTTCGGACAAATGAGCCATAATTTAATACGCGCACAAATATCATACTGACGTCTTTTGGAAACTTTAAACACAGAATACGCCATCCCAAGAAGAAGCGAAGCTTGTGCTATTTTACAATTCATTTTCTGAGTGCGCATGTCTGACAGTCGCCATTTTAAGCCCGTTATCTGTCAATGACATGTGATTTTATTGTTCACCAAAGAATTTTCTTTGTTGTAAGCTTTTTGATTATTTACATATTTTTTTGTGTTTTGAGCGATACAATTTGTTTACAAAATTACATTTATTAGTTATGGCGCTAAAAACTTGTGCAATTCGTGGCTGTCATTCAAGTGATGGATGATAATAATTGAAAAACTTAATAAAACTTCGATAACTATGGAAAAAGTTCGCTTCGTTGTCACAGATATCAGTACATTTTCTCTGGGTGTAAAATTTAATTCAGAATATGGTGAAGTGTAACTTTTGAAATTTAAAAGTTAATATATAAATAATAAAAAATTTATATTCAAGCACCCTACTTATTGTAATATTTTATCATCATTTAGATACTGAAATTCTTTCTATTGTAAACTGATATTATAAATATAACATAATCTATTATTATTGTATTGGTTTTTAGACTCACCGTATCCTACATATAGTGCTACATAAATACATACTTACACATATAATTTCAATAACAATATAGAGAATAAGAATCATTTGGTTAAACAATAGCTCATTATTTTTAATAATGGATGGTACCTACTACAAGCTGTTAAATTTACTTTGGGCGGGTTTATCAATGCCCGGTTAAATCTGTCAGCTACGTAGCCCTCAGCTATCTCTAGCCGCCAATCAAAGTCTCGGTTACAATAGAAAGCGTTTATCAATGCACCACATAACCGAAAGCTGGCTAACTGGAGGCTAAGTGTGATTGAGCATTTGACAACCTTATTCAGGTTATGAACGTGAGTGTAATGTTGTCAAAGTGTAACTTTCTCATTTTAATTTGCTGTAAGGAGGATCACCCGTTACATGAAATATAAGTACATATTATTAATTTTATTCGCATTTGTTATAACACACTGAATCAAGAATATAGAGGTGAAAGTTATTATTTTTCTATTTTACCGTAAGCTTATTCTGACAACATCGTGGAAAATTTCACCTGTCAGTGTCAAAATTGTGGTACTGTTATTTTTATTTCGTCTATGTTGTGCTTTGTTGAGTTGTTTGCATTTGAGCATGTCCACAAAACAAAAAAGATATCCCAATTTCACGGAGTCAGAGCGACAATTAGGTACTTATAAAAGTGAACGTATAAAAGAACACTGGGTTTGGATAGTCGAAACCGAGTAATAAACTCGACATCATCGAGCTCTTCAAAGGGATTCATCCGTTCTTCAACAGTATATGGTCGTCTTTCGTACTCTACAAATTGCAATATTTCGCCAATTTCCAAGCTCTTCATCGAAAAGGTCGTCAAGTTCCTCAAGATACATTGACAATAACAATGAAATAAAATACAAACAGAACCTAGATGCTACTAAACTACTGTGAATGAATCAAATAAGCTTCTCGATTTCACCCTAAACGATAATAACACAATCAAATTTAAAGTTGAAATAATCTTTGTTGCAAAATGTAAGCAAACATGAAAAAATCATGACACAGTTGTCAGTTAGAATCTATGGTTAGAATAACGGAACACCACTTTCTCGCATTTAACTGTATGTTCTATGGTTATCATCAACTTGATAGTGGCAGCTAGGGTAGCCGAAAGTTTGACTACCAGCTAATGCAAACTGGCAGTTGATAAACTCTTTGACCATCAGCTAAGATTTAGCCGAAGGCTACAATATTTGACCGAGCATTGATAAACCCGCCCTTAAACAATTCATAAAATGGGTTGAACAATTAAAACTTTGTCGAAACAAGTCATAAAAATAAACAATTATTATTTGAGATTCTTTGGTTTCATTTTTTTGGCGTGTAGTTAACATTTGATTTACATTTTTTGAACAATTTTCTCAGTGTGACTTTATCCGTTATCTGTCAACGTCAGTTTGAAGGTCTCGAAATTTTGCCCCCAAAACATCAAAGGATGTACGCCGGCTTTCGTTTTTTGTTTGGCTGGTGTATTCTGTGCTTTGAATACCTACCTAAACGACAGCAGCCTACTAGATTCATATCAATGGTTTATTTGGCTTTTTGAATAATATTCTAGTATCTTCAAAGATTTTGTCCTGATATTTAGCAGAACAGATACGAAAATACAAGATTATTTCTAAAGTATATTCCAATAGACCAGGATAACAAATAACAAAATAACAGAATAACAAAATAATCCCCGAGGTCAAAATGTTGTACAAGAATTCCAAAATCGCCTCGATTATTGTCAAGAAGTGAGAGGTGATCATTTTGAACATTCAATTCAATTGTAAAGTACATTGAAAAATACATTATAATTATGATACGACATTATTATCTTTATTCTACGTAAACTTTTGTGATAGAGAGATTATCAAAATTATCAAAATTATTTTCTGTTATGATTGCACCAAATTTTAAAAAACGTTATATTACTAAGCAGAGGACTAAAATCCTTTTCCGACAAGGTGCCACACGACCCCCTTTCTTATTTAAAATTTTCGAGGGGGTGCTTATAATTCAGAGGAGGTGATGGAGGGGTATAATATTTTCATACTGTAAATTGTCACTTTATGAATAAAAATCGACCTGTCTCAGGTTTTTCTTCATACAGTTCATAATAACGCTAAAATCGAATTTATTCCATACCTATTGTATAGAAAAAACCATTTTAGCTTTATACGCTTATAGCTTGTTAACGAAAGGAAAAAAGCACACATTTGAAGTGACGTTTATACTATAATTATTTTTATCCCCTCTATATTCTCTCAAATTTTTGATAACATCTCCTGGGACACTCTGTATGTGACTTCTAGTGTAAACCAGGTGTAAACGTCTGTACAGTCTGATATATTCAGTTTTTGAAAGTAACAAATAATTTTCACGGGAAAATGCAAATAAGTAAAAGATATAATCTATGGCTAAAACGGCATAAATTTCTGATCGCTGTTCAACTGAAAACGTACGTGCCAATATAAAAAATGTTATTAAGTAGATACTTAATGTCTATCATTACTGAGTAATTTAGATTTTTTGTATTCTCCACAGTGAAAGCGTGTTCTTCCTGATTCTCACAGTAAATTCACACTGAAAATTTAACCATTTGACGGTCAATATGAAAGTTATGGAAAAACTTCTGTCTACCTTTTCGAATTACAGATTACACTGGTCAACAAAAAACTGGTAGTAGAAAAATTCAAAGTTTAAATGAAATTTGCTGAGATGAGTATAAATTAGTATTTGAATATTAATACGAATAGAACTAGTCTTCGCTACGCCTCGACTAGAACTCGGCTAGAACAGAAATCAACACATTTTGAAAATATCAAGAACTATACTAGAGTTTTGGGTGTTCTAGAAATGTAGGGCTATACTTGCTTGAATTTTTAAAATAGAACAGCCTGCTTTTGAAGATAATATGATCTTACTTACTCACAGGGTATTTTGTAAGACATATGGCCAGTGGTGTATCCCTAATCTTCATCCATGCCAGTCACTAAATCTACTAGTGTTTATAGATTTTTTAAATTGGATGATTTTGTGAGGTTATCAGGCTCTTAAAAGATAGTTTAGATCAGTTACTTCTATCCCTTGTAATACAGGGTGAAGAAAAACTCCATTTAGAGAATATCCTCCATTTTCGGATCTCCAACCTCCTGTGTCTTTTGAACAGCCCACAGAATGGTTCAGCCGAAGGCGATTGTGAGCCATCCCAGCTAGTTATTCCGCTATTTCTTTGGGTACCATCGATTTCCTCCAGATCAGATACCCAGTGAAGGGTAAATTGGTTGCCCGTTACCAGTTTCTTCAGAAATTATCTCCATTTCGATGTGAATGGAGCGCTTTTATTGCAGCTGTCAGATATTATATTAATTTGTTTTACCCAATTTTGTAGGCAGGTCCAAAAATACATCCATAACGGTAGTTGCGGTTGAATGCACAGCACCTACTATACCCGATAGTTGATCCATTTTTTGCACTTTGCTTTGTGTCGTTATTTCATTGGCTCTTGCCAATGACCAATTTTTGTTCAACCCCCGATCGCATAGTACGAAGGCCACGCATTGCGGGGAGACTAGTGGGCGTAGTAGGCGACTGCGCATCACCTCTTCAATACATTCTGTCACTGGCAAGACCAACACGCCATTTTCTGTTGAGCTGCAGTCAGGTAAACATGGCTGTCACTATTGATTCTCCCGCCAAGGGTGAATTGCGAAGTCTTATTCGTTTCTTGCAAGCAGAGGGTAACAGTGCAGCGAAAATTCATCGCAGAATGAGTCGAATGTATGAAGAAAGCTTCATTAGTGATGGTGTTGTTCGTGAATGGTGTCAAAAGTTCGAAGATGGCCGAACTGATGTTCATGATGAAGAGGGTCAAGGACGCTAGTCTGTGGCTACAGACGACCTTGTTCAATGAATTGACCAAGTAATCAAGGAAAATCGAAGGTTCGCCATAAGTGAATTGTTGGTAAAATTTCCAGAAATTTCAAGATCCATTCTCTATTCTGTAGTGACTGAACAATTGCGTTATATAGAAAAGTTTGTGCTCGTTTGGGACCAAAAAGGTGTACTACTTGTGGAGTTTCTGCAACCGGGAACAACAATCAATGCAGATTCTTATTGTGAAACTTCGCGACGCTTACGGAGAGCTATTCAAAACAAACGAAGCGGCCTGCTGACTTCTTGAATTGTCCTTCTCCATGAGAATGTCCGTCCACACGTCGCGCAAGTAACCCAACGGCTCCTCCAGCAATTAAAATGTGACATTTTTGAACACCCGCCATATAGTCCCGACATAGCGCCAAGTGACTTTCATCTTATTCCTGAACTGAAGCAGTGGCAAATTACGTGGAACTCAACTCAGTTCCAATTATTAGCGGCTACATTTTATGAGGAGGGTATTGCAAAGCTTGTTCACAGCTATGATAAATGCCTCAATCGTCAAGGTGATTTTGTAGAGAAGTAACCTGCATTGTACATCACTTCTGATAATAAAATCTTTTTTGTATATTCTTCAGTCTTTTTTTCATAGCCTATCGGAGGCAGAAAAGAAAACAACCCTCGTATTATTGACGTATACGATCCTTTTTCCCCTTAGACCTTCCAAAAAATTTACGGCCATCCGGCTCTCATTGCTTTGGAAAGAGGTTTCCAGTTGAATTTAGCTTCCAGAGCTAGGACCAACTCAGATAATATAGGTACAGTGCTATTCAAAAGTCCCCTGTACTGTATAAATATATAATATACTCCAAAAGACGTTGAACGCTATCCACAGTCAGTGCCGAAGGGGAAAGATATCTGTTCAGCCCGGCAAATAGGTAATAGTTCCCTTTACTAGGAAAAGGCCTCCACTGCCTACAACGGTTATTTATTTGCAGCGGGAGTGAGATATTTGGGGACTATCTTAGATGAAACAAGTACATGCAGGGAACACTTGGAAAAAGATATCCACCAGGCACAGACTATTATTGTTGTGGACATGTCGTAGGATCTGCGGAAAATCTTGGTGCTTGAACCCAAACAACCCTATTGGGTATGAGTGATGATTACTAGACCAATTATTACATATGACGCTATTGCTTAGTGGTCAAAAGCTTTACAGCGAACGACCCAAACAAAGTACTCTGGTAAACAAAGACGCCCGGCAATTACTGGTGCCATATTACCATATTACCATATTTTACTTTATTCATTTGGGATACAAACAGGACAAACCCATAAAAGTATCCACTAATAGTTACACATAATTTTACAAATTAGGTTAAAGAGAAAATATAAATATCACCATATTACCATGTTACCATATTACCATATTACCATATTACCATATTACCATATTACCATATTAACATATTAACATATTACCATATTACCATATTACCATATTACCATATTACCATATTACCATATTACCATATTACCATGTTACCATATTACCATATTAAATAAATAGACTAGTGATCTGCGGTCTGAATCTCAAGTTTTGTTAAAAATAAATTAGTCGATAATTGCCAACGTGATAGCCAATAACTCTTTTTCTATTGTAGGATATTTGTTCTGTGCTTTATTCAAAGCTCTACTAGCATAGACAACAGGTCGGTGATCATCATTGGATAGAACTGTTTTAATTTCAATTCCTGATTGTTTTTAGGATGAAAGTATTGTTTTTTGAAAATTTGGATACTGCAGTACAGGTGTGCTCCTGAGTACATTTCTTGATATATCGAATGATTTGACATTTTTGTTAACCTATTTAGTAGTACCGAAATTCCGGCGAAATGTTTGATGTGTCTATTGTAATAATTTACAAAATCCACAAAATGTTCCACTACACTTGCGTCTCTAGGGATAGGAAATCTTCCAGTTGTCTACGTTTTTTAAGGACATGAGGAAATCCCCACTAATTTATTTTTTCTGAAATTCACATTTATTGGGATTCAATTTTAAATTAACGCCTCTCTCTGTAAGATTTTTATTTATCAAGTTCCTTTGTACTGTCAACGAACATTAACATAGACAAGAAGGGTCACTCTCCGTCGGAACTTTCATGTCCAGCTTACACAAGCACGCCGACGATTTCGACAAATTCCTGGAGCCGCACACGTGTTCGTGCTTATACGAGGTTCATGCAAACCGCTAGAGATTAAAACGAATAAACGTTCACTTACCAGGGTGATTTAAAAACATCTAGCAATAAATTGTTATTGTAACTTATTCCGCTTAGCGGGAATTAAAATAAAAAAGGGAATATCGTCAGGATATTTAATTGGTGAATCTAAACATAATAATAAAAAGAACTGGTACCTAGCAAAAATGAAGGGAAAAATGAAAGTTACATCAAAAAGTAATAATGTAGTAAGCTACAGATGAGACTAGTAGGTATAAAAATTAACAATAAAATGTTTGCAAATGCCAACTTAAATAGGTATTCTAATTTAAAATGTATACAGGTTGTTTCAAATCCGAGGCCATCAAACAGTAAAATACGGGTACTGGGAAAAATAATTATCGCTATTCGAAAATTGTGAAGATTGATACACGAACCATTAAAAACCAAAGGCGTTTAACCAAATGAATTTTGAAAGTCTTCCATACTGAGTAGCCCGTTAACAACTCAATTAAAAAAAATGTATTTAAGTAAATGTGAAATAAAATATACCTGCAGGTTATCAAAGATGTTTTAAGATATTCAATTTTATGTTAGGTTTCATTGATTGTTTCGAAGAATACCTATCTATTTTTTATATCCCGGTTCGCAAATTTAATTGTAAAATAAATCCGCAGCCTAATATATGGTTTAAAAAATATTTATGAGGAAACTCTTTACAAGGATGTGTAAATAGTAAATTTTCATATAATTTTTTAAGGGTCGTTCCAACGTTCTCGTGACAACTAATTTTATTAAAATTTTCAACAAAGATTATATCTAGTTGTTTAACATATTCTACAATATTACTAGGAGGTACATTCAGACCTCCATAGTTTTTAGAAGTCGAATATGCTTTATGCTCTAAAAATACAGCCGCATCTTTTGGTAATGTCTTTTCATCATTATACTTTGTGCAAGCACTACAAGAGTGTTGCAACAAACATTTCCTTAATAGATAGCCAGAAATGTAAACTATAGTCGCATGTGAAAACTTTTAAAGAGCTATTATTTGCCAATATAGGTACATCGATATTTTTATATTCCTCTAGCATATCAGGAGTTACATTGAGCAAAACTGTATTAATATCATTAATACAATTGGCACCTTCAACCTCATTGAAATATTTTAGAGAAAATAATTTCTTGAATGCCCAACAAAATTGAATTGGGGTTGGATTTCTATAGAGTTTCCGCAACAATTTCTTACCAGCCAAAAAAATTTTCAATGCAATCCTGATTAAGGTTTCTTGTTAAAAGAAATGAATAATTCCTGCATTTTAAGGTTTCCCATAAAGACAGAGCAGAGGTAGGTAATAGTAATTTTCCAGCCATTTATAAAGTGCTTAGTATTGTTTATACATTTTTCCACATATGTTACCTTTCCATCATTCTGTTTTACCTGTACTAATTTAATGACCTGTAAGTCATTCAACAAACATTTTATTTCTTCCAAAAATTGCAACTGTTTTTCTGTGCCCATAAATGCGTTAAAGTTATTTAAATGGGACGAGTTTAGCAAATCAAACAAATCATTCATTGTTTGTAGAAATTTTGCAGTTAGCGTTGCTTCTGAAGGCAAAACCTTGAAATCTATATAGGTATGTAGGGCAGCTGAAAGAGAGTGACTAAAGACTTGTGAAGCATATTTTACCTTCATTTTTTGAAAGCTATTATGAAACATATGCTCATCAGTAAGTTTAGGACAAAGTCGACTCATTTTTTTTTTGTCGTGATCATAAAAAATGTCTAAATAACTTTTTTTATGAGCCCACCTGACAAACGAAAGTTATAGGTACGAAAAAAAATTGTTTCTTGTCGATTTTAAAAGATGAGGCACATCTTAAGTTGTTCAGGAGTCCTATTGGCATACCTATGACTATCAACAAATCCCAAGGCCTGCTTCCAACGTTGACATCTGAAAACATTATACATTAACAACATTATCACGAATACCGTAGATCGTCATAGGCACAAAAAGGTCACATTAAAATCAAAAGATAACACCACTTTTTGTTATTATTAGTTATAATATAATAGTATAATATTTACATTTTAAATCAAATTTGTCATTCCAAATACTTGACGTACCTGCTTTCATCTTTTGGGCAATGAAATAGTGATATTTGTGCCCCTTCTTGAGTATAACATCCATCCACACAACAGATTCGTGGCATTTTAATGCAGAACCAACACAAAACACTAAGTACGTAAATGTTTATTTTATTTCTAAAGGAAAATTCGCTCACTCAAAAGGACAACTGGTATATTTCTTTACATATCCCTACGACGGACAACCTGTTTATGCATATCGCACGTAGGAGACTTACCGTGCTCTTTATACGGTAGCATCCGATATTCGAGCGAGATAGGCATAACGAGGAGAGGAGCTTAGAGTGATCCTTCTTGTCTATGTTAATGTTCGTTGGTACTGTGAAAATTATTTACGAGGGCCAATGGAGTTGTTATTAATTACTGTGAAAATTATTTACGAGGGCCAATGGATTAATGAAGATATTTTGGAATGTACACAAATTTTCTATATAATATATACTATAAAATTTTTATTTTTATTAAAATTGTTTTGTTAACCTATTAACCTAATCAATGACACAACAATGGTACATGGAATGCCTAATATTTACATCACTCATATGAACATAAAAACCAAACACCACCTATTTACCATTGCTCTTAAACATTGTCCATCGCACATCTCAATATCGCTTACTTTGCCACCAATAATGATCCAACGATATGCGATATCCAACTAGAAAGAAAATGGCCATCAAAAAGAAAGTTCAATCAACAAAATTATTGCGAGAGTCAAAGAATTATTAATTAATAAATTTTCATTTAAATCTCTTAAAACATCAATAATTATATATCAGAAGCACGACACAACTGAAATATAGCTGCTCCTATCAACAAAATCTTAACACAAAAATTATAAATAAATAGGCACCCTGGAAAGCAGATAATAAATTACACTTCCCATTTAGTCAAACAAAAATTGATTATGATCGATTTTTGTCTTTCAATAATACCGAGTACGCCTCTGGGTATTGTAAAGATAACCCGGAACTTCTTTGAGTATTTTTTATAATTAAGTCAATACAATGCAGCCTACGCAAAGAACAAGTAATTTCGATGTCATAGATAGGAGGTACTACACACGAGATTAAGAAAAAAACTACAACGTTAAATAATAACGGTTATCCCAACTTTTATTTATTCAATTAAATTGTCCAAATCACAACAATGCTTTATGGGATCTTGAAGAGTTTTTTTTATGTCGTATAAGGCGTTAGTTTGAGGTCATGCTTTTTAAATAAATATTGAATGAACAATAACAAATATTAAACGATCCACTTGATGTAAATTTCTAATCGTATACAAGGCGATAAATGACGAATTTGAATAATTCAACATATCACATTATAGTTTGTATAGTCTCAGTTGGACAATCAGAAAAAATTTCAAGCCATCGCTTTTTAATCGCAAATGATTTGCAAAAGCCCCGACAAGCGGCTCTTTTGCGGTCCAACTGAGAACCCTATATTTTCTGAAGGCTTGAAACGTGATCTATTTAGTTTCTTACAACAACTATGCCAAGATCATTAGTTTGAAATTTAGAGAGAATTGCAGATGTTTCAAAATCATAAAATTTAAGAAAATTGTAAATTTCACGAAAAGTATCATACCTAGGTATGGGACACGCTTATACCATTCGAAAGAGGAAATTTTTTTGAATATGATGAATTATCAAAATATAGGGTGTTCCATTCATAATAAGCCTGATACTGCACATTGAATGATCTAATAATGAAACTGGAAATTCTGAACACCCTGTAAAGAGATATTCAGTACTCAATCGTGGAATACATACAACGAATGTCCAACTATTTAGATGTAAGAGAAAATTTGCTAGAATTTGTTATATCAATGAGTTATTAATTTTTTTCGAAATGTTCACATTTTCAAAAAAGTCAACATAACTCGGAACCCTCTGTATTTAGGTATAGGGAACCATCATGAGGAAGTATCATATTTTTTAGGGGCAATCAGAAAATGCAATAAAATATAGGGTGTTCCATAAGAAAAAATATAACTTTGATACGCCACACTTCATTGGAACACCCTGTATATTTCAAAATATTTTCAAATTATAGCTTTAAATGGAGTTAAATTTGTGGTGTAAAAAGATTTTCCAAAAAATTCATATTTTCTTCGATATTTGTCCGGTCCCGGACTTTTGCCGAACTCTGTATATCGCCAAAACCAGTGAAGTGATCGACGAGGAGTAAAAGCTAGTGTTAAATATCTTGTAGATATGCCAACCACGTTTGACTTTGAAGTATAATTCAATATCCGTCGGGGCCTATAGCCCGGGTAGTAGTTGTTGCTTCTTAGTTGAATGCTCAGTGTCTTTGGAAAATATTTTTCAAAACTTTATAAAGCGTTAGAATAATTATTATTCTGCGTATCTAAACGCGCTTTATGAAATACGACAATATTACAGGAAACTGTGATAATAATTAAACATCACTTTTCAAAATGTTGTCGTCACGAACTTCTGAGCTGAACTGGCGAGTTATTTTTTGTATTTATATTTTTATTAAAATGGAAAATATAATCAAAATTGTAATGTGAAAATTATCTGAAACTTTATTCAATTTTCTTTAGGGGGGGGAGATAATTTTTAGAGGAGGTGCTAGAAAATTTGTATTACTGAGGAGAAAAGTGCCACTTCTGCTCCTGCAGAATATAGTATACTACCCGACATGGAGCAGAGGAAAGAGACAGCAAGACGATTGTATTAGAGGTAATATTCTTGTTCACGCCAGGATCAATTCTACAGGGTGATTCATAAGTGATGGGCCAAATTGTAAATCTACGTTCAGAAGGCCAAAATAATGATATTTTCATTAACAATAATGGGTCTTAGTCTGCTCCTTACTGAGGTACAGGATGTTAAAGCAAAAAAAATAAAATAGATTTTTGTTAATAGATCAGCTACTTTTCTACATAATGACTTGAAAATTGGGTATGAACTAGTTTTTGTAAGGGTAAACAAGAATGTGTGAGAGGACTTAAGTTCACTCGTAGATATCGCCACATGTGCCATATGAATTAGATGAAATCAGCTACAAATTTTTTATCGCTCATTATTCTACAACTGATCTATTAACAAAAATCTATTTCATTTTTTTCGCTTTAACATCCTGTACCTCAGTAAGGAGCAGACCAAGACCCATTATTGTTAATGAAAATATTATTATTTTGGCCTTCTGAACGTAGATTTACAATTTAGCCCATTACTTATGAATCACCATGTATAAAAAATTGATAAAAATTAAAAAATCTTGCCCAATTAAGAGTTTTACGTTAATATTTTTAAGTTTATCATGCATACAGAATAGTATATAAATGGAGTTAGTGAATTGTCTAATTTTAGCTGTCCTTTGAAATTTAATAGTTGCTTACAGAATCGTTCCTGTTTACGGAATAATTGTTAAGTTCGTCTAGATCGAGATGGATTTGGCCGGCTTTTCTATCTTTCCAGCATTCAACTCAACACCCGTTTTCAATCGATAGATGAGAATTCCCGGCGAGTACTTACTAAACTTGAATTGTTCCTTGGCGTGATCGTATTATTTTTGAAAGCAATACAAACAATGTAGATGATTAGTAATGCATATTTTCTGTTTCGTTAATCATTGACTCTTTTGACATAAAAATACATATAGGTACTAATTATTTTAAATTTCTGAATAGCACGTACATTCAGAGATCCTCTTTTCAAATTTAACAGTTCGAGTAATAAAAGTTCTTCGCATGCGTTACATATCTTTTCACATTTTCTAGGTCGTCAAGAAGAACATTTCGGCTTCGAAAATATCATTTAGAGGCTTAAAGAGAAAATCTACGGCCCACACAGGACACTTTATTGCTTTTATTGATTGTAATAAAAAGCAGAAGTCATCCGCTTAGCAATATAATAAATCAACCATAGAATTTCAGGGTCGTTTAACTGGATTTCGAAGATTATATTTATTATGTACGAAATTACGTAAAGTCAATGTACTTCAACTTTTTTATAATTAAGTATGAATAAACCTTGTTCTTCATTTTATTTTTATTTGCAAGCCGATATATATTTATTGTTATTTATACAGTAAATGTCAATAATATTTCAAGGTTAAGATTAGTGTGCTTTCAAAAGTCTTTCCGCTACGATCTTTACAGATCTATTTTGTATTGGATATTTCGATAAGCAATTAATTTCTGCAGATAACGTGCAAGTTAAATTTTCTACCCCAAGAAAGAAGCGTCCTAAAGGGCATCAATAACTGATATCCCCGAGTTCCAATATTAGACGGATTATTCACGACTCTCATAAGACGGAGAGTGTCGTATTACGGTTAAAAAGTTACAACACAAAATTAATGACTTTTTGGGAATTGTAACTTCCGGAACATCTCTCGGTGGAATTTTAAAGAAAATAGGTTCCAAATAGAGAAGGGCTGGAAATAATAAAAACATTTTAATAGAAAAAATGGACACAGGAGCATTGAGGATCAAGTATTTACAAAAAATCAATTGAAATGTAGTCAACAGCGACCAATTGTGTTTCTTTTTGAAACAAACCTTCATAGTGGACATACATCTTCTAATGGTCTAGTGAACAAGTGCCTTTTTGGCCAACATTTTTCAGCAGTCTCCTAAATTATGATCGAGGTGTCATTAGATTCGGGATGGCATCTAGATGATTTTTGAAAAACATGAAGTTCCGCAAACAAAAATTGCAAAAGTTGTTAACAATTAACTCAAAAAAAGGAGGTTTAGTTTTTTGCAAATATCTCAAAAACTAATGAAGATTTTTCAAATTAAAAAAAAAAGATTTGAAAAGAGGGGGAAATTTCCTAAAAAAAAAACCGACTCCCGGAACTGTAGGACCAATATTTATAATTTTCCCAGAGGGATGAAAATACGGCCGAAAACGGGTGTTCTGGCTGCCTTAAGCCACGCCTACTTTGGACACTTTATTAATAAAAATTATTTTGAGATATTAAATATGAAATTTAAGAAATGAAAAAATTCAGGGGCTTACTGGATAGATAAATGAACAATAATCCGCCTGAAAAAAAATTGTATCACAATAATTCAATTAGTTATTCAATTGTTAACTAATAATTTTTTTCTGCTTGAACATGAACATTGCAAGTGTGATAATTGTTAAACTATAAATTTGAGATTTTTTTTCTCTCTTGGAGCAATTCTTGAAAGGCTTCACAATAGATCCCCGTTGGAAAAATTGAAAAATGTTTATTTTTTAGGTTTCTATTAATAATTATCGTTGTTGCAAAATTAAAAACTTAAATTAATCATTGGAAAAAAATTGTATTTTTAAATATTATTAATGATCCGTTTTTATGTTATTAGAAGCTGAATAAAAATGTTTTTTTTTTATCTGTTATTGTTTGAAAAATTGTTATAAACGAATGCGTTGTTAATTAGATAATTGAAAATTTTTTTATGGAATTTCAATCTTTGATACAAATAATGATTTTTAAAAGGAAAATTGTTCCTTAAAAAAAATTTTTATTGCTTAAAAAAGCATTTATTAATTAACAATTATTTTCTCCCACTTCTAATTAATATTAAGGAACAATTTTTTTTGAAGAAATCATTTTTCTTTTCGATTTAAAAAAAAAATTCGTTTTATTTATTTTTCCATTGTTTATGTAATAAACAATTTATTATGAACAAATAAATTTTTACCTTATATTTTTTTTCCTATTCTACTTACTGTCAAAAAAACATAAAAACGGATCATTAATAATATTTGAAAAAAAAATTTTTTTTTTAATGATTAATTTAAGTTTTTAATTTTGCAACAACGATAATTATTAATAAAAACCTGAAAAATAAACATTTTTTAATTTTTCCAACGGGGATCTATTGTGAAGCCTTGACCCAAGAATTGCTCCAAGGGGAGGAAAAAAATCTCAAATTTATAGTTTAACAATTATCACACTTGCAATGTTCATGTTCAAGCAGAAAAAAATTATTAGTCAACAATTGAATAACTAATTGAAAAATTGTGATAAAGTTTTTTTTCAGGCGGTTTATTGTTCATTTATCTACCCAGTGAGCCCCTGAATTTTTTGAATTCTTAAATTTCATATTTAATATGTTAAAATAATTCTTATTAATAAAGTGTCCAAAGTAGGCGTGGCTTACGGAAGCCAGAACACCCGTTTTCGGCCGTATTTTCATCCCTCTGGGAAAATTATAAATATTGGTCCTACAGTTCCGGGAGTCGGAGGTTTTTTAGGAAATTTCCTCCTCTTTTCAAATCTTTTTTTTAATTTGAAAAATCTTTATTAGTTTTTGAGATATTTGGAAAAAACTAAACCCCCTTTTTTTTAGTTAATTGTTAATAACTTTGGCAATTTTTGTTTGCGGAACAAAAATCATCTAGATGCCATCCCGAATCGAATGACACCTCGATCATAATTTTCGGAGACTGCTGAAAAAAGTTGACCAAAAAGGCACTTGTTGACTAGATTATAAGAACTGGAGGGATGAATCAACCAAAGCATAATATTGGATACAAATTTGATGATATTATTCTTGAGCACGGACATAACGTTTTGCATTCAGAGATGTTCAAACAGAGGTAAAACCAGTGATTATAAATTTAAATGACGATACCAGCACAAGCAAAAGCATCAGTGAAGATGAAGATGAAGATGTTATATATATAGTGACGTTTTTAATTAGTGTATCATTATATAACATTATAATGAACTGTACTACCTATAATACTAAATAAAATATGGAGGAAAATTACAAAGAAATCATGTTTCATTTGCTACCCTAACTAAAACTTATTATAGGTACGTACCTGCAAGGGTCTTATCGTAATCCAATAGTAATTTAGTTGGGAGAGTCTATACCTGCGCGATAGCTCGCCATCACGTTTGGCGCTTGCAGTATTGTTGTGCAAGAAAGAAGGAGACTAAGCCCATCCTCATTACTAGTATACGAAGGTCAAACATCAGGTCCTCTATGTATTGGGATGGTTGTTGTTTTTCCTCCCATATCGTTGAAAATAATAGCCTTCACTCAAGTACAGAACGTGTGCTAAGGTTGATTCATCTTCCTGTTGAAAAATATCTTCATATCTGAGTCTACAATACCATGTCAGGAGCACAACCATCATACTGACTGTCTATTTATTCTGGTTAAGTAAGTACGCAGTGAATTTTGGCGATAGAGATGTTTTCTTTGATCTGTGTCATTCCATGCGCCGTATTCACCATTTCCAATACTGTTTTTTTCTGTCCCAGTATTACTTTTTATGTGTGTGTAGCACATTCGCTATACTACAGAAAGGTATGGACCAATGGGATCACATAGTGCTTCTGTTTTGGCTAGTATACCTGCTCTTAATTGCCTTTGTGATCTAGGTAGCAGGGAACAGTCCCATACGACTATGGAATTTAAATGAATAGAGCCAATTGCTTTCATATCCGCTCGTCTGTCAGAGTATTTGGTAATTTTCTGTTCCTCTAACTCTTGCATTAATAACTCAATAATCAGTTTTTACTGTGAATAAGCAATTTTAAATACTATTTGAAAACATTATTTCCGAACCTCAACCTCAACATCTTTTCTTCAGGAAATTTTTTCATAATATGGTAAAAAATCAGGGTACTTTACTCTTGATCAAAAATAATTTTTCTCAACAAAGTTGAGTTTTGGGTTCTAGAAGATGCAGAACTTTTTATAAAGTAATGAAACTCACAATAGAGGAGTTCAGTCTAAGGTCAGTGTGGCCAACAAAAAGTGGTTTTTTGACTGATAGAATGATAGTTAAGGTCTATACCATTCAAAACATAAGATTTTTGTATGATGTTTATCATTGTGAACATCTATATTGGTTAATTAAAATAATGAATACAACCCCGAAGCGTAGACCTTGAAATTTGAAATGACCTTTTACAGGGCCGTGCGCGGTACTATGATACAGGGAGGCGACTGTATGATGTCAGATGTCAGTGAAAAAAGTAATTAGAAGAATAGAGATACAACAAACTAGAACTGCTACAATAATCTAGTGGAAAATGGACATACACAATTAAACGAATATTTTAAATTTCAAGATTTACGCTTCGGGGGTGTACACTTTGTTTCAATATAGCAATGCAGATGTTCGCAATGATAAAAAACATGCTAAAATCTTATGATTTGAATGTGTTAGCTGTCATTCTTGTCAGAAACACCACTTTTTGTTGGCCACACTGACCTAGACTGAACTCCTCCTCTATTGAAAAGTTTTTGATATTTCCGCATCTTCAGCTTTTCGGCTTTTTATATTTGTGTATCTGGAGAAGTACCTTCCATATGATCATTTAGCCCGGAAAGTAGTTATTTTTTCTCAGTTAAGCGGTCATTGGTTTGAATCAATATATTTCAAATTATATAAGGCGTGGGTATTAAAACTATTCTTCTCATACTTTTATCAAGTATACTTTATTAAATTATTGGAAGATTCTGCCGTAACCCTATGAAGTATGTGCTTTCAGTCATTTTTGGAACTTTAGTTCTTCACGTTAGGTTATGTTTGAGCGACCAGGGGTCGTGACGCAAAAGATCTGAACGTTACGTTACGTTATGTTACGTTGCTTCGTTATGTGCCTTGCTTGCGTGCGTGTGCTCTCTCCTTAGTCTCTCTCTCGTTTACGAAGCAGCGATTCATATGCTTCGGCCGGGAATCGAACCCAGGCCGGCCGGGAATCGAACCCAGGCCGCCCGCGTGGAAGGCGAGCATTCTACCACTGAACCAACGACGCTATATTGAAATTCTATGCAAAGCTGGTATTCGCAGTGCTGGTGATCTACTTGAATTTGTTAGGATACAATTTTACTATTATTTCCATAGTTTTTTTGTGCGATTGATCTTTTTTGTTTATTTACAGCATCGGTTGTCAGGACGGTAGGTTGTGTTTACTGGTTTCTAAGTTTAACACGTCGGTAAGTGATTTACTTACCGTTCAGCCGTCGAAAAGTAATAAATAGCATAAAAAAAAGTTCACCAAAATGAAAAATATATTTTAAACTGATCGAGAAGTATAAATGTCACTTCTGATATTTCGTTCATTTCGAAGAAATTTAAATTATTTTATTCGGAATTTATTTCAATACGATCGCGCAAAAAATGGTATAAGCATCTCGAACGTTAAGAGTAATTGAAACGTTTGCATGTAGATTCCTCTCGTGAAATTGGACAAAATGATATGAGGATTAAGGGGTCTAGCACATTTACTTTTCGAAATACAGGGTGTTGAAGTTTTGAAAACTTGAATGTTTTAATTCGATAACTTTAAAATGGATGGATAAATTGATTTGACATTTGGCAGGTTGTTTTTAAATGTAGAAGGGCATATTTTGATAGAAATAGTAGTTTGTGCAACTAGTGTGGATATGATGGCCATATCGCACGAGGACGAAGTTTGAGCACGACGCCGTAGGCGGAGTGCTCAATCTTTCAAGTGCGATATGGACAATCCACACGAGTCGAACAGCATATTTTTTTCTACGAACCACTTAAGAAAAAATCTAGAAAATAAAAATTTCTATAAACTGTAATATAACTTCAAATTGAAAATTTAACAATTCAATTTTATGTTTCCACTAATTTTTTTGTGGTAAACGTACAGTTCTTGAATGTCCAATTTGTATAATGCTACGGCTTCCCTTTTTAAATATACGATGCTGTTATAAGTAGATGTTGCCAGTCGGACTCCCTCATGAAGAGTACCGTACTATTATCTATAATAATGAATATTCTGCTACATATTTCAAACGTCTACCTGTTGTCGTTATTAATATCAAGCAGAATAATTATTTAAAAATAAAATTAACCATAAAAAAAACTTTTTCACGGGGAATCGAACCCGGGTCTACCACGTGAGAGTCTGGTTTACTTACTACTCGACCACCGAGGAATATGCAAATTGTTTTTCTATAACGTCAGATGTATTACAGATGTTTAAAAGGAACTAAATTTCCTACCGTGTGTCCCGCGACACGTTCCACCTTTTATTTAATTATAACGTTATAAACCAAAACTTATATATCGGTAAGAGAAGCCATCCAAAAAAAGGAAACTTAACGAAAACTAAAAAAACCATACAATTAAATGTTAATGTTCCCTACACAAATTTCAAATATGTAAAAATTGAATTATTACAAGAAATAGTCAATAAAAAGGTACAAAAAGAGAGAAAAATTTTTTTTTCTGATGTTAAGACAAAAACAAATTAGTCTCCATTTCGTAATAATAATCAATATCACGTTCGTGACAAAATACATCCATTTAAATTTCACAACTTCAACAATCTCGAAATACCTATTTGTTATTTGTAATCAGTAACAGAATACACTTCATAACAATAACATCACTTCTTTTAAAGTGAAAATACTTCAACTAGAGTCTAGTTGAAGTATTTTCAGTTTTTTTTTTATTTTAGTTACTAGACTATTGTGCATGTTGGTCGTGTATTTTTCGCAACCACATTATACAGCGGTGCTAAAAAGTCTCGGACCAAAGTATTATCTTTATGAAAGTCTAGGACGATGAAGTAGGTAAATGTTATTCTACATAGAGCAAATGTCGAATGTTTTTGACGTCAGCGTTTAGCGGCCTTTATCAATTTCAACGATAATTCCTTGGTGCGAGATTTTTCAACACCGCTGTACACCAATAGTAGAGTGACGGAATACGTTGAAAACGTCGTAAGTGTGGTAAGACAACATTTTCCGTATACAGGAAGTTTGAATTTTGAGAACAGACGTGTTTTCAGGGTTCAGTAACCGTCCGTACGAATTTTCGCTCATCAGCTGGACAAGAAGTAGCAATACACAGTGAAGCATAGATTTTCATACACCTGTGCACGTGTTTATCTCCGTCATAAAAAAATGCCCATATAGATCCGCCATAACTCACGAAACTCGAACGGAATAGTCTGGAAGTATTTAGGAATTCACTAGTCATAGAATATAAATTAAGGCATCTGATTGGTTGTTGTTAATCGCTGGAGTGAAGACATCTTAACGTCATCACAATAGAAGAACGGTTCGGTTGAATGAATGTAACATGACAGTGGCGTTTCTGTGGATAGTTTACTAGAATAATGAGTAAGTCAATCACACAATCGACGATTTCATAATTATCTAATTTTTTTTCATGCAAACAACATAATCTGATTTGTTCTTCTTCATTTTCATAGTTTTTAGATACATTTTTGATAACTTTTAATTATCGTCAAACGTATTAAGTAAATAAAATGATATCCGGTTGGGATGTATACGTCCCAACCAATAGTTATGAGTTCCTGTATATGTAGAGTACTCGTGACTTGAACCATTCAGTCATTTGGAATCACCCCTGTATCATTTTAAAGTGCAGTGTTTTTTTTGTTGAAATAAGTGATATTGAAAATCAAATTTCATTACATTTTTCCTTTTTATAGTGACTTCTATCACATCCACTCCAAAAATTATTGATATTGAAGCAAAAAATCCGCATTGAAATGGATAAGAGTAGTAAAATTGCCAGGAAATATTTTGTGGGGACCAATGAGCAATACAAAGCTCCTGGTTGGGATGGTATAACCCCAGCACATCTGAAGTAGGGGGAAATACAGCATCTATCAACAGTACCTTGTAAACTCTTCAGAGGATCGCTGGCAACTGGATACATTTGAAGTGCTTGGGAAAGTGACCGAATCGTTTTTATTCCCGAATCTGGATAATAGTATCCCATGCAAAATCAATTATGCCAATAACTGTATTTTTTCATGTTACAGCTAATGGAAAAACTTTTCAATAGGTAAGTGAGAGTAAACTTTCTCATTGGAAAACGACTACATAACAACTGAAATGCCAATCAATCAATAAAAATCCTGTGACAACTTTACACCAGCTGGTGACAAAGATTGAGGCTGTTCTAGGAAAAAAATAAATAGAACACGAAACATTTCTTGACATAGAAGAAGCGTTCGATCATATCTTCTTTGAATCTTTGCTGATGCTTTCCAATGTGACAGCATTGACAATTTTATTTGGAGATTTACATGAAGGTCTCGAGAAGAAGTATTATCCATTCTGCAGTAGGACCTAGTAATAGACGTACTTCTGAAAGCATTGATTCTTCACATCCTGTGGTATGAAGATGATATGGCAATACTTGTAATGGGGAAATACCCTAACGTTATATCGGAGCTTATGAAACCAAGCTCTGGAAATGGTGTACGAAGGAACGACTGAAGGTCATTCTCTTTACTGGAAAAAAAGAAAGTTCAGTGTTAGGTGAGAGGTCAAGTATCCGAGTAAAGCTCTGAATGAAAAACTTATACGGAATCCACACATTCTGCAAATAAGAAGAAAATGGCTCTGAGACAGGCGATAAGAACATGGAGACTGTTTGATGTTGACGAAAATAAATAAAAATAAATAAAGTTACTATATACTTATTATGGTGGAAGCTTCTCACAATAGGGTACACGCATAAATTTTGAAATTGGTGGGAATTGACGCTTAATCAGGTCTCCTAACACCTTGCATGCCTATTTTTTCAAAAAAAAATATAAACTTCACATTTCAAACGACTTTAAAAATCATAAAATTTAAAAGTCCGCGGAAACGCGCTTTACGTCATAAAGATGGCTGCCCCATGAAGTGATGTCATTTGTTTACTTTCTTATTCGTGTATCACGCTCTGAGTTCTTGTGATTTATTTCGTTTCTGAAAGCTTTAAAAATGGATAAAGCCGAAAGAAAACTTTGGATTCCAAGTATTGCATTGTTTCATAGTGTAAATCAACATCTATTAAAAGTCCAGACAAAATATTTATTACCTTACCTGGTGGCGCAAGCAAAAATACACTTAAGAGAAGGGCATTATGGTTGCAAGCTATGCGTCGAAACAAAGACGACATTTCGACAAATACTACTACTTTTGTTTGTGAAGACCATTTTAATGTAAGTACCTACTTCTATGCTGGTAATTTTTATTTTTAAATAGTTTGAGGTTATGTACCTATATATCTGGGAATCAACCACAAAAACATTAATTTTTTACGACCACACATCGAAATTGGTTGGTATATATTATATATAATGCATAGTTCAAATCGTACTTACAATACTTAATGCTTTAACTCCTCTTATTTTCTCTGCATTAAAGCAGCTGTTTGACTTCATAAATTCAGTACCATAATAATGAGTCTACTTTGGGCAAGTTATCAGTTTGTGCTTTTACAAAACCTTCACTAGCCATATCTTTACTCACAAAATATGAAAGAATCGTAACTGAGCACTGAACTGAAAGTTTTAGAATATCACCGGAAATATCGAATATTTATGTCCACTTTCCAGTTTACGTTGACTTTTATAAATAAAAAAAGCACACACAAACACGTTATGGTCTCAAAAATGATATTTTTACGTCGATGGAGCAATTAATAGTTGCTTAAAATACAATATGAACACACAACTACACAGAACCTAATGCAATGCCGGCCGTATTGACAAAAGTAAACAAATAAGAGATATGACATCACACGTATCATCGGTAGCGTTCGGAAATCCTCGGATGTTGGTCGTAAAGTGCATTGAAATTTTTGAATTTTATTTTAAAATTTTGGAGTAATTTCCAATGGAAACTGGTTTATTTCCTATACTAGTAATTTTTGATATTAACTTTACTATTATAAATTAATATCTAAGCAAAATATTATATATGCGTGTACTCTATTAGCGAAATGGTCTGTATCTTCCGTATTGAATAGCGGTTGAAACGGCTGAAATTTTTTCATGTCACTCGTAAGAATATGTTTCGATATGTCACTTTGTTCACTTCCTCATCCTCCACTTATATCAGCATGCTTCATAACATGTGCATTTCTAACTCAATATTCCACGTGAGAATAAATATAATTTTGGAAATGAAATGATCGAATTGAATAAACTTTCCCTTTAGTGATCAAAACATCTATATTAGGGTTCCACTAACTAGCTTAAAACTAAACTTCTTATCAAAATTCGTCCAAATCGAAAGAGATCAATTCCAACTATTGACCGATTTGACGTGGAATGACCCCCTGCCAGCGCTTCAAATTATTCTTGTTGAGTATGAGGAAAAATATGAACCAAAAACAAAAACAGTTCTATTTGAAGAAATCGACGAATTATAAGATTTTTTAGACCCACCGTATATTGCAATTATAACATGTATACCTACCAAACCGCCTTTTGCTGATACTAGCACTTTGTTCAGTACCGCCGTTGCATTTATCTTTGTCACTAAACTTGAGATCTGACTGAGATCTTCTGGAATTCTGTAAATTTAGAATTAATGTTCTTCCACATATATATATATATATATATATAATACATATGTGAAGTTGTTTTTTGTTTAATGACATTGAAATAAAAAATCTAAATAGAAAATTATGGTGATCAAATTTTTATTACATACGTAAAAATGTGAAAAGTAACTTTTTTTGTTTTGATATGTAATTGTATACCAGGTGTCCAATATCTCGGATATTGTTCACATTGTAAATATGAAATTTGGAATATATACAGCGTGTCCACGGATGGGGTATCATATAGGTGAAAAATGTTTAAATATTGGTTTTAGTGGAAAATGTTATTTTTGATAAATAATTCTCTTGTTCTGAAACATTTTATAGCCAGTTTTATGGAAACCGTATGAATTTTTGGACTAAGTTCGAAAATAATCTATGAATCTAGTGAGTGACGTTTACGATGTACCAAACAACTGTAAACTTTTATAGATAGTTTTTGAATTGTCAACAACAATGTTAACTATTCAAGAATTATCACTTTCAAAGATAACAATACAAAATAATAATGTGAGAAACACTGAGTAAACAAGAAACATCTATTCAATATATCCTCCCCAGCTTCAAAACATCTCTCAATTCTCTTTCTAAATTCTTTGTAAGCTTTTCGCAGCATTTCTGGGGTAATCTTGTTAACGGCATCAATTATAGCTCGTTTCAAGTCTTCAATATTATGGTTTAAATTATTTGCGTAAACTTTCTGTCAAGAAAACATTGTTGTATTTTGTGTAAAAAATTTATTTAAAATTGCAAAGCGCTTTCGGCTATTAAGCCATCATCAGTGCCATACCTGCAAGTAATGCAATAATCGATGGAAAATTAAAAAAAAAATTAGTAAAGAATTACTTACTCGTCAGATATGAAACAAGAAGCCAAGTCAAATGTCTACAACACATTAACGTCACAATGTTAAAATTACCTTAAATTCAAAATTTTAAAAAATTATCCCCTGATTGGGGTTAAACTGTCTTCATATTATGAACATTTTTAATTTCAATTAAATTCTTCAGCCACTACACGAACACGTCTTAGTAGACCGGAAGACGAAGTGACACTACTTCAATTTAAAACTATAAACAAATGACAATTCAAGTGGACACAGAACTCAAGCTATCCAACATGAGCATAAAAGTAAAATTATTGTAAAAAAATTTTGATCTGGTAATGTCCGAAAACCAAATATGTGAATTTCCTAAATAAATTATAAATAAATTTGATATATTGAGGTCTAATGAGAACCCATCAAATCATACCCAAGTAACAAAAATTGATATATAAAAGTTATAAACACCTTTAAATCATGTTTGGAAGGTAAATGGTGCCTTAAAATGTGAAATAAGCATATATACAGAGCTTATTCAGCTGTTATAACTCTAAATAGGCCCACGTTAGGCAACCATTTCATAGGGGTATTACGAGCAACTGCATTATAACTCGTTCCATAGTACTTCTATGATATTCTTATAAAGGTTTGAAATACCCTTTATACGACGTTTATATATCATAACCTCCAAACCGCAGTAAATATGGACACTCTTCTGAAGTTATTGTTTAAGGACCACATAAAGGTATTTTAGAAGTTAATATATACCATTTATGTGATGTTAACACCTACATCATCTGAAACAAGATTTTCAGAAGAAACCCTAATACTTATATAACTTTAATATTGCTAAATAATAGAAACATCAATTATGTATGAAACTAATGCAACTGTCAATCTGCTTCGCCAATTTAAGAAGGTATCTATCGCACACTACTACATTATATTAACTTCGTTGATATGGTGAAAAGGGAAACAGGAGTACCTGAAAACTGGCATGCGAAGCAAATTTCACTGTACAAGTAGATTACGGTACCTCGAAAAAACACAACGCGCCCGTTATTTTATCAAAAATAAAAAAAATTTCTGAAGCATTAATTTATTTGACAATGTTTTTTTAAAAGCGATAATTACAGTCTTCCAGACAAAACTAATTTCTGTGATTAGAGCAACTCATTTTAGTACATAATTGTTATAAACTTGTTCAGAATTATATATTTCCAACCAAAATTGAATTGTAGCATATCACTCGCAATTAGATTGCAATATGGCGGTAATGGGTATGAGAAAATGCAAACCGCTAGTTCAATAGTTTTATGAAATGAATTTAAGAGCTTATATTACTCTATTAACTCCTTAATATGGATAGTTTGATAAATGTATCTAGTCTAAGTTAAGGCCTCTTTACAAATAATCGGTGTTGCCGATTTACTTGCCGGTTATTATCAAGTATGACATAGTTATACATTTTGTATTCATACAATGTCTATGATAGCAAAATACTTTTCGTTAATAACTGTTTGTTTCTGTGGTTTATATTTTATCTCTTCCTCTGGTGACATTTTATTTATTATTTTCAAAGCTATTATATGTATCTATCTGGGGAATTAACTTAACGTTTGACAACACTGTTTTTTCTAACCAGCATCAGTCGCCATTTGGTTTCTTCTCCGTCAAGAGCAGTGGGAACTGGAGTTAGTCCTGACCAAGTAGACTCTCTTATTTCGCTAAAAGGGGATATAATCGTTTCATTATAGTGGTTAAAACTACAACTTTTCAAAATGGTAGGTGGTTTATCTTTGACATAATATTCTAAAACAGTTTTTATTGGATTTTTAATCCCGTTATGCCAATATGCCCCGAATCAATTGTTTTTACACTTATGTTAGGTGGTGTTTATGAAAAAGTTTGATCCTTCGGTAACGCTGCACTTGACAATCGGTTATTAACAATATTTAAGAGTTCTTTTAGAGCAGTATGCTTCTACTTATGCCGTACTCACTGCCCACGATCTTAATTTCGTTCTGAACTAATAGTTTAATTCAAACTTAGACATCATTTGAATTTTTGCCATCATCTTAGCAATTTTACCTTCTACCTTGCGTTTAAAGTTACCACTTTTCTTGATATTTTTCCATTTTTTTTGGAATCTCACTCATGATGGCAATGTACTAATTGAAAAGCACTCACAGAATTTTTCAAGCTTAGGTTAAACTTGTTATATTGCACCGCTATTGAGCTACAATATTTTATGAAATTATCACATGTCCCTCTCTAAATAACTGTCAGAAAACGACATCTGATCCCGTGGAGTTTATCAACTCTATTTTTCTTAAATCACCAAACTATTATATGAATCGATTATACAGGGTGTTTCAAAAAAAGGTAACACCGTCTCTAGGATAG